>JAPEIX020310506.1:0-14474 GCA_026122405.2 Zoanthus sansibaricus
GGTACTTGCCCACATGAGGTATACAGATACGTGCTACCCTATAGGGTATGGTTTTTGAGCTCTAGAGTCTGAGCTAGGGTATCATATTTGCCTGAGGTCTGCGATAGGGTATCTAATTTGGCATGGGTCAGGAATCTAATTGTTTGGTATAGGGTACAGTTTCTGGAGTTGACAGAGTTATGATAACATCTAAGGCATTAACAAAACGACCAGCACATGTGACGTGACCAGTCCTATAAGCACGCTGATGGACATAGTACAGTTAGGCAGCTTTTAAGGTGTGTTTTCTTAGAGGTAGGGTATGATTTTTGACTTAAGGGTCTGGGGTAGGGTATCAATTTTAAAAATTTATAGGTGTGAGATAGGGTCAGGGTTTTGAGCTTAGGGCGGCACACCCCCACCCAATAACTAATAGAGTATCCCTCGCGGGCGTTTAAATGATCATCACGGTTATGCAGCAGTTTGAGCAAAATGCGAAGCCTGGAAGAAAAATTGTCAAACCTGTGACCTCTGATATACCGGCGCAGTGCTCTAACCATCTGAGCTGTAAAGGCACAACTGGAAGAGCAGCTCATTTTTAAGTGGCTCAATCGATACCACTCACACAGAGTTTGAAACAACTGGAATCAATGATAATTTTAAACCTCTATACGTATTCAACTTTTTTTCTGAAAGTTTGCATTTATAGGCTTGTGTAAAACAAGCAAATTACGTTCGACTTTGTTTGAAACTGTAATCATGCAGATATACAGAAGATGAAAGGAATTGATTGGAGTGAAAGTCGTGCATGTGTTTTCAATCACATTCTCTGATTGTCTTGAACACTATCAGGCTTTAAAAAACTTGGTTTGGATAGTATGTGAGACACTTAAATCAGGAAACTGCACCATTTTGTTGCTTCTCCTTGTTTCTAATCCAAACGTAATGAAAATCTACAAAACTCTCTTGTTAGTACTGTTTTGTTACCTAATAATGAACTAGGTGCGATTAAATGTTTTACAAAAATTTTAAACTTTTTCGTTTATAGTCCTCCAAATTACTGACCAGTGCTATTCAATCGTTTAAAATTGATAACACTAACTGAAATCACACCACTTCTTATTTGCCATTTTCAGTACCTTTTCAGCTTGCAAAAACTCAACATTTTAAATGACGATCTAATTAACACTTGCTAAAACAGTAGCACCGCGTCATATTTACATTCTCGGACAATTGTTTTTGGAACTGAAAACAGAAAAATCAGGAGCTCTAGCAAAACGCAAAAAACACCGAAGAAAGTAATCTTTATTTTTACCTATTTGAATCTTATCCAAGAGTTATTAAAAATGAGTTCAGATTAATTTAGATCGGAGCTCGTCATTGCAAGTAGTGTCATGTGACTAAGGATATCAAGATTTAGAAAATATTGTTTGATAATGTGCGGCTGATCTGTTTCTATGGAAACAGTTTCTTTTTACTGGAAAATCTTATGTATTCTGTTGAACTATTGAGTGCATTTTTATCGAGCCAAATGTGGATTTACAAACTACTGTTGATCTGTTAAAGAATTTCATTCAAGTCAAATATTGGGCACAATACTCTATTATTAAGGGTGCTTTATTTGTGTCTCCCGTCTTTTAAATAACCGTATATTGTTTTGTTTTCAGGTCAATATCAATCACAGGATATTTGCCATATGAAGTATTGGGAACCTCAATCTACAAATACATCCACCACGACGATATGAAGGTTGTAGCAAAGTACCATAAGACGCGTAAGTAAACCAACCTCTCTTAACAATCTCTACTCACACTGTAACAGCAGCGCTGCCGAACACATTAATTTATTTCAACTTATTTACTCAGTTTCCCGTGTTTCCTTTTGTTTTCTTTATAATGTGATTTTCTTTAGTTTTGTTCTAAAGCCCTTTAGCTTTTTAATCAGTTTTGACTCACTCGGCTCTTCATGAGCATATCGTTCGTCAAATTCGTTGAAGAATAGCAAGAACTGTTGTGTACGCTTTTACCTTTAATGTTTCTAACTTGATTCAAGTGTTCCTCGTCATGCCATTAGACATTTTTACACTTTCACGTTATTTATTTACATCAAGAATTTCTAACTTGTTATGTTCAACTCTACTTCATCATTGGCCTCAGTGAACTTCGTTAATTTAGATTTCTCTTATTTGTTTTGTTCGCAGTTTAGGGCCAATTTGTCTATTATGAGTTAGAGTCACTAAAATACAGTAATTGGGAATCGTTCCTTCCATTATGAAAGTGAATATTAACTCGCAACTTGTACACACACTGTTCAACAACTCGAAATATGCTACTGTAAAAGGCCACTGTTATATATTAGCTAAAACGTTAAAACAATGTAAACCCGTTAATCACAATAATTACAATTTCCTCAAATGTGATTGGTGCATAAACTGCTGCGTTTTGCACTAGTTGATCTGCAAAATTGTAATCGGATAGTGCAGTCAGACAGTTGGCTGTAATCGGACACCTGTAATCAGACAGTTTCTCAAGCCAATCATTTTAGGTACTTTCAATTAAATCCACCAATCACATCAGAGATTACAATCAAAACAACTTATATGTACCCTTCGCAGGGGGCTTTTTCAAAGGCTGATTAAAGCCATATTTTAAGCTTTTTTTTTCCTTATTTGATTTTTCGGATATTGTACTTATCATAAATGAAGAACTGCAATTAAAGTTAATTTTCAAATTGCACTTTTTCATTTTTGGAAATAGTAATGATTATGAGTAATTGGTAACAAGATTTCGTGTCGTCCAATTTAATCTGTTATCATACTCGTAAAATAACAAAGTAGACAGTCCCTCTTTGCAGTCGTCCGATTTTGTTAATCACTCATATAATTACAGACGGAATTTGACTCCACTCAGTCCTATTACCATTATTAATCACACTGTTATGAGTCTAATCGTTTGAGTCTGTAACATAATTAAAAAAAATTTTTATTTTTTATTGCTGCAAATTACAAATTAAAAAATGATGACATAAATGAAAAAGAGTTGGAATCGTTCTTTTTTGGCTTAAAAATGATTTCAAGATGGATGTAATTAATTGGTAATTGAAATGAGTATAGTGCATTTTAGGTCTGAAATCATGCTTGTGACTTCAAATCGAATTTCCGCTGCAGGCGCACTCGTTCCATTTTGAAATCGTGCGTATGATTTCCTACCTAATCGCACTTTACTCAGTTCAGTTACCATTATTAGTTTCTTTTAATTTTATTGTAAGTGATGCTGAAAAGTCTCGGAAGGAAAGTAAGAAAATGAAATTGAATTTTGATTCTCTATCACTTTGCTTTGTGTTGTTAGTAATGGAGTATGGGGAATGCACATCGGACTGTTACCGGCTGTTGACCAAAGGAGATCAATGGATCTGGTTACAGAGTAGAATCTACATTTCCTACAATCACTGGAATTCCAAGCCAGAGTTATATGTTAGCACAAACCAAGTAATAAGGTAATATGAGATTTGGTATCTCAACATGAACAAGAACTGAAACAAGTGCAAACAACTTGCCACAACATTTAGACTTCATCCAATGTCATTGTCAAGAAACTCAATTGTATTTGGATAGAGCAGTGAAACTGTTTAGTACAGTGCAATAGACAATTTATTAATACAATACAATTGAGTAAATATTTTTGGTGAGCAAAACAATTTTATAAATAGTACGCCTGCATGGAGATTGCTTCAGGTAAACAAAACGATTTATGTTTTCCGTTAAAAACATTTTAAACTTTAGTCTTACAACGACCCTCGCCAGAGTTGATGAAACAAAGTTGAGAAAGTGGATTTTCAAAGAAAATGTTATCAAAAACAACTGCGACACAAGTTGTAGCAGAATTCAGTTCTAAAGAATGAATTGATTAAGATTTATTATGTGATTCGCCAGAATTGCTCTTAGCTTTGGAATTTATGGATCCTCCGAGTTATGTGTTTCTTACGAAAGAAACAGCCTGATACTGTATTACCCGGCATCCACACTAAAAGCCACACTAAAAGCGCTGTCTTAAACCCTTGAACCCCCAGTGGGTCATGGGGCTGCAACAATGTCTCTTCTCCACTGGGTTTTGTCCTTCGCCAAAGCTTGCGCCTGCCCCCATTTCAATCCTAATTCCTTCAGTTCCATCTCGACAGTCTTCCTCCATGTTATTGTAGGTCTGCCACGTTTTCTCTTTGGTGGTTGTCCGTCTTGAGGCAACCTTGGGTATACGGTCTTGCGACATTTGCAGGACATGGCCTAACCATCTGAGCCGGCACTTCTTTATCTCAACATCAATGCTCATACATCCAGTTTTCTGGTACAGGTTGTCGTTGGTAATTTTATTTGGCCAATAGATATTGCAGATCTTCCGTAAGCAGCTGTTATGAAAGGCACTGAGTTTGTTCATGTCAACCTTAACAATTCTCCAGCACTCCGCACCATACAGTAATGCAAATTTAACGTTACTGTTGTAGATACGGACTTTGGTCTTAAGGTTGTACAGCTTAGATTTCCAAATGTTCTTAAGTCTACTTAATGTGGACCTTGCTTTGTTAAGCCTAGCCTTGTTGTCTTTCTGTGCACTGCTGTCTATACTGATAATGCTGATAATGAAAAAGCGCACTGGTGCTTTAAACCCACTCTAAGTGATGGACAGAAAACCTTAGAAACAGTAACGCTAAAACCAATCGCCGTTAACTACACTGCATGTAAATGCCAAAAAATTCCTAAATCTTTGAAAAGGGCTATCATCCAACACAGGCATAACCGAGCCTTTGTCAGAGCAGAACCGAACAAAGGATTGGGCATTGTGACACTGGAAAAGACTGAACACATTCATGTATTGATCCAGTGAAGTTTTCATCTGTTAGTAAAGAAAGTACGAAAACACACACTCGATTACTTAAAGTGCTGCACCAGTGCCTTAGATATCATTAGTTGTTAAAGGAGAGCTGAACGGTAAAACTAACTTATGTTTATTTGAATCTATTTGTGAAGTAGATTAACTTTGTTAATTTTTTTTCTCAAATTAGTCGAATAACATTGAGAAATTTAATATAGAAAAGATAAAAACTCTCAAGAAAAGGTTTGATATCGTAGTCGCAAATGAACGTGTCAGCGGTGTGGTATGACGTTGGTTACGATATTCAGAGCATAAATATAGCAGTTCACTTTAAAATGTTGATATTTTTTGAGCAATCTGGGTCTTGCGTAGTTTTTTTCTTTAATACCAGCCAAAAGCCGCACAGTAACCATGTTTTTTCCCCGTTTTAATCTTAGGGTTCAGTTCTCATTTGTGTTACCTTTCACTCGCGACACTTTCACTCTTTTGTTGGCTTAATTATCTTGTTTAATTAAAGTTAAAACATAACCACATGTATTTTTCGGTATTCTTCCATGTTGAAGTCGCTATTTATTCGTGGTATTCACGCATGTGTAATCTGTTTTATTCCAGTGAAGAAGAAGGTCTGAAGGCCTTAAATGAAAGAATTATACAGGAAGGATCATTTTGTGCGTCAACAATGCAGCCGCTGAAAGCAATTGATGTTTGTGCGGAAAATCAAGAGATAAATGAAGCAGCACTTAGCTCCTCTTCTAAGAATGAACTTTGTAGCTCAGATGGTGCAGAATCAGGTATCAATGAGAAAAGTAAGTGCGAGCATTTCTCAGGTTCAGAGATTTTGACTGCCAAGTGGGATTCCTTTGTTTCAGACGTAAAATATACATTCCTGAAACATGGATGTCTTCTTCATGTCTGTGTGGAACCTGCTACTCTATTAATCGATTGATGGATCATTAAACATTTTTCCTAGGGCCTTTATTTTTTGCACTCAGCCGAAAGAAGCCTAAATTCTACCATTTATACTTTACTATAACTGTATTTTTAACACAGTATAACTCGTAGTGTTTTTGTTTACGCGTAATGCCGATAAGTAAATCAATAGATTTTATTCAGGGCTTCAGTTCTTTCTTAGTTGCGAAGATCTTAATCATCTACACTTTTTGTACTATGACTGAAAGCCACCTTTGATTATCTTAACAAACAATCATCTGGAGATGCAAACTTCAATTTCATGCTCATGCTACAGTTTCGTAGCTAATGCAAAAATGTTTCAGTTGTACAAATATGAGGCTGGGAACTTGAAAAAGGAGATTGAAAACGCCTAGAATTAAGTTTCTCGTCTTTACACGTACCGATAGAAATATAAAAGCAAGGAAAGTCGTGCTAACACTAATTTTATGAAACAACTACAAACGGGAATATTGCTGCAAACTGTCGAACAGATGTTATGGTATATTGACATGTTAAATAACATCAATGCTGTGAAGGGAAGAAGTGAATAATGGTGGATATAATTGTATTTTCTTCTGATCTATCTGGACGCCAAACCCCAAAGGGTATATACCTGGCGCTATATACTGGTTGACATTAATTGCTGTTTGGTAGTAGTTAATTTGGGTGAATAGATCAGGGGAGGTTGGGAGGGGTATGAATTATTCTCCAACAGTTGAACAGATAAATTTTCAAAGACTTGTGTTTTTTGTATAAAGTCTAAATCCTTAACGAACCTAGTGGGCTTGTTTCCTGTTTCTATAGTGTTAAGCAGATGAGAGTCTAACTCCCCCCGGACGGGACACTCAATACATCGCAGGTTAGCTCCCAGCAGACGCTGGTACTCATTTGGCTACCCCCCAAAGGATGGAAAGCTGAGTTAGCTTAGGTGGAAAAGAAGGTCATACAAATATTCGAATCTCAGCAAAGCAGGGGGTCGAACCGGTGACCTTGTGGCTAGTAGGTGCAGATCTTACCAATGGCGCCAACCCGCCGGTGTTTTCACAAAGTATTAATGGCGAAATCTTATTTATTGACAGAGGCAGAAGATTCATCTTTTGTGTCAGCAAGCATGGAGTTACCGTCCTCAGAAGTCTCCACACTCCAGATTCCTGAGGCCAAGGTGTCTCCAGTGCATAATGTCAGTGAGAACGATGTGACGGTGGCTGAAGAAGAGGAATCAAACAAAATAGTGGTAGGGCAAACAATATCAATAAATAGTTTTTTATAACATTCCTTTTTTGTCAACTGTTGGTATTCAACCATTATATGAGCTACTTTGCTCTCCCTTTGCTTCCGCAAGCTGTGTTTTTGTTCGACATTTTTTACATGGCTGTCCCAATTTCTGTCTTCATCTTTCCTTCAACAAATAAGAAACTGGTAGTTCGATCAAATAAATTCCCACTGGATAGTAATTACCTTCTTGTAGTAACCAATTTTTGATGTTGATCCATTTGCTCCTTTTTACTTGCCCATTGTCCGTTCTTTTTAACATTGTTTTCTATTTTTCCATAAATATTTTCAAAAAACTCGTAGATTCCTATCCATCTATATACTCTAGTCATCTCTAGTCATCCAATGGTCCGTCAACATTCCTACCTCATGCACATTAGCATTATCTACTGTACCTAATATTCCTTTCTGGTTTTCTCATTAACCTTAATCTCGCAGTTTTCGCATTGTGCAGCAGTTTTCATAAATTGGCAGTTTTTGCACAGGGATTCCAGTTTTTACATTTTTCTCTTAGCATAAACCATTCAATTTTCTTAGATAGTGCAGCAGAAGCTGAGAAGTTTTATTTATTTAGCAATTACCGTACTTGTTTGCATTCTGGATCAAAATTCTTGATTTCTTGATTAACTACATTCTTATGTATGCTATAGGGATGTTTATGGTTGTTGAATGAAGGTCTTGCGTTTGCTTATTCATCATAGAATGTTGCACATGTATAACTTTACATTTGTTATCGTTTGTAGGGTGTTTTAACTTCGAAGGATTTGGAAAGTTTTGTTGAAGCACAGCGTCAACTGCAGGAGCAGTTGGCTAGAAAGCATTCAAGTCTAGAGGAAGCTATAGGAAAACAGAAAGAACAATTAAGAATAATTCAGCAACATATGTTTCTTAATATCCAGGCACAGTTGACTGTGGATCCTAACAAGAACCAAGAGATTATTAGCAGGGAGTTTGAAAGAACTCGTATTTTAACTGAAGAACACGAAAAACAGGAAAAAAGGCAAAAAGAATTAAGCTTGAAATTAGCAGAGCAACAGAAACAAGCAGAAGAGAGGTATCAAGTGCAATTAAATTTACTTTTAAGAAACAAGCCATATCTATTGGAGGAAAAAGCACGCCATCAGCTAAATGAATTGCCGTTATCACAGATGCAGCAGAAGCAATTTTTACCAGTTGAGGAAAATGTTGTATCTTCACATAACACGACAACTTTACCTCTGGCATCAAATAATTTGCCAGCCATTGCTGACAATGAACATGGAGTGAGATTAACATCTTTATCTCGGCAAAACGTCCCATATTCTTCATCAATAGCAACCCATCGAGACACACAGCAGTTTCTTAGCTCGCCTGATATAGGAGCACAGACTTTTGATTCTCGCCAAAGACCGTTAATTTTCCAACAATTGCAAAGCCAGTCACAAGTCCATGGTAATCCACTGCAAGGACAAAATCATCAAAACGCTGTTACCAGTTTATGGCAGCAGCGGAAACTGCAAGAACAACTCGATCAAATCTCATCGTCAGCCATTCCACAGTCGTCCTCTTTAGATCTTGAATCATCATTGGCCCAGTACACAGCATTTTCAAATAAACCTCTTGGTTCAACTGCTGGGGTGGACTTTTCTGCGTCGGCCTCGCAAAGCCAAGCCTTAGTACCACAGGAGCATCTTAAAAATTCAGCAGGCTTAACATTGCAGCAGAAACAATATAATGACTCTCAGGCCTTGCAAAATCTTCAGGAGTTGTTATCATCAAGGGAAAATGTTCATCAGCTTGTTTCTTCACTTAGCTCACGGCCAGACTTAACTAAGAGTCTTCTGGGTATATTACAGCTAGCACAAAACAATGCATCTCCGGCTGTAGCAGATCAATCGGGAACTTCACTTTCAAATGCTTCAATTGGCTTAGGAGCAACTCAGCTCCAGGCATCAGCATTGCAAAACAAGTCGTCATTGCCCAGTTTGTTCCATCACCCTTTACAAAAGCAACCGCCCATACAGCAACAAAAGCTGCAACAAATTCAGTTGCAACAACAGCAACAGCAACAATTACAGCAGCAGCAACAACAGCGACAGCAACAGCAAAAACAACAGCAGCAACAACAACAACAACAGCAGCGACAGCAGCAACAGCAGCAGCAACAACATCAGCAGCAACGACAACACCAACAACAAGATCTCTTCCAGTTTGGTAAGAGAGGTCAATCTAGTCCAGCTGTGTCTTTCCCAACTGCATCTAGTAATGTGACTTTACCTGGGTCACTTTCTTTACGGACATCATCCGCAGCCTCACAAGTGCAACAAATTTCAAAACCGTTAACAGATTCCTCTGAGTTTACTCGCACAAGTAGCGGCAAAGAAAAGTCTAAAGTCAAGAGGGATTATTTTTCAAATTTCACCTCAAGTGAACTCCAAGCTATGTTATTGCGGTCGCTTCCTCGCATGACCACTAATGAAGTAGATTCAACGGAGTGTACCACACCAGAAGAGAAGAAACTGAAGGATGAACCACAGAGGTATAATCCACTTCTCACAGAATACCGAGAGCTTCTAGATATGCAACAGGTATGGCTGTGTGAGTGTTGTGTGATGACAGTATCTTATCTCTATCAATATTATGATTAGACTAGGGTTCTTAAGGGGTTATCCATTTTATCACCATTTTTGGTATATATACCTTTTCTTTTCCATGCCTTTCCCTCTCCACAAAATCACACATTCAAAAAGGTAAAAATGATCATTTTTATAAAGTTGAAAATAAGTGAATAAATACTTAATTTACGGCAATTGCGAAGGAAGTGGTTGCCCATTCTTCCTAGCCAGAGGCTAATGTTTAATCGCGCGATGGTTCAGATCTTGGTGTGAAAGTCGAATGTGCAGAGGGAGAAAAACCAAAGTACTCGGAAATAAATCTTGAGAGTCAGATTGAGATCAACAAATCTCAACCCACGTGTGGAGCCCAGAACTCAATCCTGGGTCGTAGAGGTGCGAGATGCGACTGACAACCACTACGCCAAATTGGCTCCCGATCTTGGAGCTCTGCATGATCCGGTTGTCGTAGAGCTATTAAACTTTCATCAAGGTTTAATTGTCCTAACTTGTATTAGTATAAACCCACTAACAGTCGAACACGCATCCTGCATTCTGATTATTTACTCTACTAGAAGTCTATTTGTGATAGCCTGCTAGTAGAGAAAAGATGGCGGATTAAAACAATAATGAGCCCAATAGCACTGCGCACAGATGACTTCACGAATTTGGGCACCCTACCGTGACTGAGACAAACAAACTGCTCGTGCGGTCTGCTCAAACTAGACCGCACGTGGAGTTTGGACAGTCAGTAAGTTTTTGCAAGGTTTTTATGCTAAGTTTTAAAATACAAAAGCCAAATTATGCCATAAAACGTTGACAAATTTAATAATATTCTTTCATTACTCTCCGTAAAAATAACAACAGTCACTAATAATAAGAAAAGTAAATTTTCTGTAACAACCCCGGTTTTCAAAAGTGTTGTTCTTGACCATTATTGCTTTAAAAACGGCTTGTCTGCTTCATTTATCTCGGACAAAATTCTTTCTTTTTTCCAAAGTTAGAGGAAACCTTTATAAATAAATACATTGCAATAATTATTTGAAGTTTCACCTTGAAATTCCGAGATCAACTGACCAAAATGCAAAACAATCTGGCCACTTTCAAGCAGTTGTCACTTTGTGTCTTTTCCTCGTTAGATTTGTTTTCAATTCCGGCTAGATTTCCTTGTTCATTTTGATAAAAATCTTTTCAATTGAAAATTAGTCAATAACTAATGCATGCCACAATCCACCGGCGGCATTTTTCCAGATCTTGCGAAGGCTTCACGAACGGAATGAACACTTTCTTTCCCGATTCCTCGAGTTTTTTGAGCGAATCCGGCTATCTTTTCGGGTATCTTGAGTCCGTCGTACAATTTCCCCACGAACAATGCTTGGTGCCTACCATTTCCTATCATAAAAACGAAGAAAAAGCGATTTTTCTTCGAGAAATCGGTCGACGCGCATACAAAACCTTCAAATCATATGCAATGTTTGTCTGAGTCATGCGGGGGGTCTAATCTATTTTTAGTAACTGCGCGCTTCGCTATTGGCTCGCCATCGTCAAATTCTCCACTTGCAAACTGAGCAAAGATATCTCTCGAAGTTTGCTATCCATCCACAACAGAAGGTTTGATCCTAGAACTACAACACAGATAAAAACCGTGATGGCCAAACAACTTATTATAGCTTTGAAGAAGCTCAAAAAGCGAGTACATTAAAGCGTTTACGCAACAAAGATGAACGTGAGCGGTAGCGGTAATTCTCACAATCATTTCTATCTTTTCCGATCGCGGAAGAAGTGTTTCCATGTAATCTCTTGGATCGCGAAGGCACTATTTCATGCCATGGGCGAGACTGACGAGATCTAAGAGATTACATGGAAACGAGGCTTAATGAATATAAACAAAAAAACAACAGATATTTCTGACATTGCGTAATGCAATCTGGTTCGCTTGCTTTTGATAACGTTTGATTTATTTGTCTCAACAACTAGAACGCAACAGGACAAGACAAAAGTTAAAAATAACGTTGTTTTCCACTTTTAAAGTACATTTTGAGATCTGAAAAAAAGGATGCAGCCTCACAAAAGGAAGGGGGCAGGACGCTACTTTATTATCATAACAGCCTTCTTAAAATTGTCTGTCGGCAAAGCTGACTTTTTATTGATCACTTGACCTTTGTTCAAGATTTGCATTGAGGAAACTGTTTTTATTTTACTGCAGTTTTTGAAAGATAAAATAACCTGGCTAAATGCACAAGCGAATAGCAGTTTCATTATATTTGCCGCTTAATTAGATCAGTTTTTTTTTCACCATGACCAATTGCAATCTCATAACAACATCAAAAGCGAGATTAGAATTTAAACCCCTACCTCAAGATCTTTAACTATCTTTCCTGTACAGCTTTATTTTTCTGATCCCGGAAAAGATAGGATCGATTTTTTTTTAAAGTAAATTAGCGTATTACTTTGTAGCTAGAGCAACATGAAGAGAAGTAAATTTTGTCTTCCATATATTTTTTTAACTCACAGGAGAGATTACGTAGCTTTTATGGTGTCTTTCCAATATTACTCGATCCCGGAACTCCTGTACTTCATCTTCCTCGAGATGAGATCAAAAGTCTTTTTCTCCCTAACATCTTTCATTCATTGAAGCGTTGCAAATAAATAAATATAAAGTTTCATTTTCAGGAATTGGTGAGTGATGGAATTTCACATAGACTTTTATACTTATAGTTCTAAGTGTGTTTCACTTTGAATGTTTAGGATTTTCACCTGCTTGTGTAAAAGAACTAACGTGTTGTATCTTATGAAATTTTTTGAATCTAAAAAAATAACGGAAAAGTAAATCAAAATTAACCCTAATCTAGCTTTGTCAGTTGCAGCGGTTTTAAGACTCCAAGACATACTTTTAAAAGTGTTTCCATGAAAGAACCAGGACGTTCGTCAAGGTACGCAAGTTTGCAAGCTACTTAATGTTTTAATAGCTATTCCAACTTTACTAAATTTTATTTCTACTACTTTTAATTTATATTTTCATTACCAGCGGCCAAATTATCAGTTCTCGAGACAAATCAATACTGTAAAATATTTCTTGTGAGGGTGCTCTAGAATTGCTTGGTTAAATATCAATATCATTCTTATTCATTGAATTAAGCTCTTGAACTAAAACACACTTCGAAAAAAAGATTTTTATACCAGTTCCTGCCTATTTCCGCGGTGAGCGTGTACTGAATACATTCTTTGTTGTTCACGGCTTGGGTGTTTGTATAAGACTCTCCGACATGTTTATGCCAAAACCACAGGTGTTGGTCACAGATCACTTAACCAAACCACAATATTAGTCAATAACTTTCCAACAAGTTCGAGAAATGGAGTTAAGCGTGCTAGCTTAAAACAAATATATTAATTGGTGAACCTATTTTATTAGGACTTAGGTTAGGCGGTAAAATGTCCGTATTGGAATATACTAATGTTTAATCGTGCAAACTAATCCTTACCCAGACCCTAACTTCTATACTATAGGTAAATACTCGATGAAGCTGTATGCATAAATAAGTAAGCTGCAGTACGGAAATATACCAGTGCGTGTAGGTTTAAAATGCACTAGTAAAATTTTAAAATCTTTGCTCCCCCAACCCTGGACATTAGGTGGGGCTTGAACTTCTTAGGTTTTTAAACAGTGCTTTAGCCCTGCCGTAAAGAGTTGTTTTATCTAAATATGCGAATGTATATAAAATAAAATCAAAGGATTTTGCAGATACGTGACACTATGGGAAATGTTAAAATAAATTGTAATATAGGTTTTTGGTGCCAATGTTACAAAATACAGATGTTTCGGACATACACCCTATTTTTTATAAGAACGTCGAATTTTTCAACTGAGGCTGAACGTTCTTAAATATTTTCGGAATGCCAGCCTCAAATGTTCTTAAATATGTTCTTAAAATATGCTTACTAATTTTAAACAATACGTGCGGTACATTTATGTTTGCATTGCTTTGTACACATCTTTGTACTGTTTTGATAAGTCTGTACCGACTTTCTTTCCAGCTGGTCTCAAGAGATATACCTATAAGAACTGCGATTTGGTAAATGAAAAGCATGTGATGTAAAGTTGTTATCTGCGAACTTTAGTCAAGAAGCCCACTGAAAAACATTTTTTAGTAATACTGTATGAATTATTTGCAATAGGTTGTCATCATAAATAAATGTTCTTCACGTTTTGTCTGCCTCAGTATGGTCTTAACATGTTCTTAAATATTTGGCGATTTTTAGCCTCGTTTTTTCTTATAAAAAAAGGTTCTTACAGGAAGAAGAAGGGCTATGCCCGAAACGTCTGTTTTTTGTAACATTGGCACCAAAAACCTTTATTACAATTTATTTCATATATACTAATGCCCTGCCATTTGAGATCATTCCACCAATTAATACTTTGAAAATAATTAAAATCCTTTGCTTTCTGCGACCTCCTGCAACTCACTGACTTATCTCTTCGTTATCCTTGATCTCCTTCCATTTCTGGTCCACGTTGGTGTCAGAACAAAGTCCAGTTTCATCTGGTTCTTACAGTAATATGCAAAATAAAACTAAATGAAGATATTTGTGATGGTGGTGCAAAACTTGCTCCTAGGCTGTACATGCTCTGCAGCATTGACCAATTTAACTGTTTAACCTTCACATTACTCCAATAATATATTAATGGGACTACTGAGATGGGGTTAGCTTTCAGGATGTTGCAGCTGTCTTTATTTTGTAGGGCTCGACACTAACGGTAGCCAACTAGCCACAGACTAGTAAAAATTCAGTTTTGGCTAGTAGATTTTCTGTTTCC
>JAPEIX020311014.1:0-14464 GCA_026122405.2 Zoanthus sansibaricus
GGACTTTATAATTTTACAACTTTAGAAATTCTTCTGACTAACAATATTACAGAATATCAAGTTGTATTGCAAAACGACTAAATTGGAGAGCATATGAATTGGTACAGCACATTTTTAAGTAATCGGTCTTTGAACAAAAATCTAACGAAGAACACTTGATATTATGCAGCTCCAATCTTCAGTTTCTCCCAACGTGAACCCAGTGCTCTACTCACTTTGTTATTGACGAATTATAACATTGACATTTTTGGAAAGGTGGTTAAACATGGTTGGAATAGGAGGATCTTTGTAAAACTTACATTTTACCCTTCATTAACATATATGCGCCAGTTTCTAACAAGGTTACAAAAACTGAAGCACTTTATATTTAAGAGCGTTTTCTAAAATAAAAATCTTCTTAAAATATAAGAGTGATATGCTAAATACTATTCCTGTGGTCTAATGGAGATTTATAAGAGAATGTATGGCTAATTAACGGTTTTGCCACCCAGCTGTTTTGAAAATTTTGGAACTGCCATATATTTTTAGAAACTGCTTGAATAGCACCAACATTTTCATCTCTTTGTTAGTTCGATAAGCTTTCTCAAGTTTTAGACTAATCTTATTTATCTTTGTTCGTTTATAGCTACCTAGAGTTGTATGCTAATGAAGCAGAATGTAAACAATGACCTCAGCAAAGATTCACCTGTAGATCAGAAAGTTTTGAATATTCTGAGATATCTGGAGTGCGAACCTAATTGTTGATAAAAAACAGGGATTATGGATCAGATTTATTTGTCATTCCTTGATATAGCTCGGGAAATTAATCCCCAAATTGATATCGCAAAAATAGAAGTGCAGTACTGTGTTAAAGTCCTTTTGAAATAGTTTATAAATAATTTAAATAGTACGTGCGTTTTGGTTGATCAACAAGTGTGTTTCTAAAGCGGTAGAAAGCAAGGAAATGACATAAGCGATAAGTCTCCAAGTTGTGAAATATCAATCAATCAATCAATCAATCAATCAATCAATCAAATCTTTAGTTAAACACGGTAAAATTCATTCAGCTAAAAAGACTTGACAATAAGTACTCTATACACTACAACTATACACTATACTAATTACAAAGCTGGTTTCCAAGAATGCCGTGCTGCTATATGAAACCGTCAAGTAACCGCCTAAATACCCCAAGAGACTCTGCTTTTCTTGCCTGAAGTGGAAGACTATTCCATAGAGTTGGCCCACTATAACTAAAACTATTTTTATAATAGTTTGTGCGTGGGAAAGACACTTTTCAGAGTCCCTTTAGGGTATAAGTTGCTTGACATTCCTGAAATTTAGTTTAAAAAAAGAAATTACTTTTTTCTTCAGCTACATAAAGTAAAAGGTGTCTTTTAAGCGCTCATGGCTACTGCAAGCGAACATAGTAAAACTAGGTATATTAATTTTAACAATATCATAGTTAGTGATAAGGTGAAAAGGTACATAATATGTAGGGTTCACATTAAAAAAACAAACAAACACTGAATGAACAGGCAATTAACAAAGTAACGAAACCATGTCGTATATAAACCATAGCTATTATATAAACTGAAACTGTGCAATGCTGGAACCGTATGTTTTCAGTATATAGGTATAAGAACGTCAACGCTTGTTAGAAATCTAAACTAACAGTTTAAAAAAAACTAACAATATATTTATTTAAAGCTCTGACGAAATTTCGAAAGTAGTCAGTAGAGCGCCAATTTTAACTACGAAATAATTAAGTAATGTAAAAATTTGTGCTTCTGGCTGTTGTACGTAGCTGCTTTACGAACACTCGTACATAGTAGATACTGCACCTTAGCCACATATAAAAGAAAAAAATAAAAATGTATATTTTTTAGCGTTCATGAAGGGGCGTAGCCAGGATATTTGAGAGGGGAGGAGGGGGGGGGGGGGGTTACAGCATGCAAGGAATAAAGATAAAAAGGCTCTTAAATACTAGATGTAATGAAGGTAGTATTAATATTCATTTGGATACCCAAAAAATGCAAACAGATTATGCAATTAATATTTGCTTTTCGCATGGCAAGTATAGAACAAAGTGAACAATTGTTGAGATAAAATCGCTAAAATTAGGAGAACAAGAATTAAGAATGGGGTTCCTGGACGCTAGAGGATGGGGGGGGAACCCTCCTCTGGCTACGCCCCTGATTTGTTCTACATTTGGCTTTGAAAAATTTGCTGGCCACGTCAGATAGAATATAATCAGTTTGATCAGTGCTTTGTAACATAACTGATGAACTTACTGCTAGGTTTGCTTTTGTTCCAGCGGAAATCCAACAGAGTAAAGTTATATTGCACATCACCCTCTTTGTCCAGGTAAAAGTCTAAGCCTTGAATACCTGAAAAGGAACTTGCTTAGTTACGTTAATGAATACAAAATGTATGCAGTGTTTAATTCAGCCGGTATGCAATTAATTCAATAACTACCTAAAATGGTTAACGAAACATTTTAAAAGCCGGTAACCATTCGTTTCTCTAATTTTCCTCTTCTCGATCAGATAAGAGCTGAAACCCGTCACAATTTGGTTACTTTTTTTATGAAGACGGATTTTTAACTAAAAAAAATGCTTCGAAAAAGCTTTAAATAATGGTTTTCTTATATAATTTACGTATATACTTTGATGCTGTTAAAATATTTTACAAATTATCAATATATATCCATCGTGAGAAAATACAACCACCCATTAAACTTACTCTTGAATGGTTTGTCAAAGATGGTCTTCATTAACTCTTTTCCTTCTCGTGGATCTACACCTTGAGATAACGTTCGATTTAATGCAATGCCATACAGAGAGACTGCATCGTACAAATACGCGCCTATGATTGGAGGCTGAATAAACAAAACCATGTGAACAAATTGATTAAAAAACATTAATATATTACATATATATACTATTAATTGCGAATGGAGTTTAGCGTCTTTGCTAAAACTCATTGCATTCTATTTTAAGAGGTTTGAAACAAAACATTAAAATGAAAAATAAAAGGTATTCTTAAAAAGAATATTATAAACGTTTTTCCTAAAAAATGTTTTAGTAAATTAACACGTTTTGTGCTATCTGCTTTATTTGAGAGTTTTTTAGAGTCTAGCCTCCATAACATCGATGACTTCCAACCACATTTTAGACACCACTTTGGCACTTCGGGGCTTTTTCGAAGTGTTATCAACATTTGTGATGCTTTGTGATGCAATAGTGTCAGAGTAAACTTGAAAAGCGTTCCTTATTGTTAATAAGGCGAGAGAGTGACGTGTCCTTAGGAGCCAAAAGAGGAGTATTGTCTACACAAAAGCAAAACTCTGTCAAGAACAGTGAAAACTTAAAACAAGCTAGTGCCTCAAAATTACTACAAGTAAACTCTTATCGTTATGACTGACAAATTTATTCTTTACAGTTTACAACAAGCTAGTGATTCAAAAGTGCTACAAGTAAACCCTTGTCGTTATGACTGACAAATTTATAAGTTCTTTACAGTTTACATGTATTTATTATTTGCGTCAACTTAATGCGCCTGCGGCATCCGTTGTACCTGGAGTAGAACAATGAAAATATATGTTTGCAACCACATGAAGTGTCCGCAGTTCCGTAATAGCAAGTGTCCCTAATATCGTGAGTTACGCTACTGTGTTTTATAGCAGTTTCGGCCGGGGATTTAATAACTGTCCGCAATATCGGGGTGTCCTCAAAACGCAAACTCCGTAATACCAGGGTGTCCGCAAGGCAAGAGTTCCCGGCATGTATTTGTGTATATACAGTATATATAGTATGTGTTACCCCGGAGGTAACATTATATGCAAAAACACAATTCCAGAGATTACTCACCTTTTTGTTAAAATTGTTGAACGTTCTATTGCGGCGAACAGTATATCCTACATATTCCTGACTGTAAAATGGTGCCTTTGACATGGCAACTTTTAGGTTATAAACAAATTGATCGTAGCTCTTGCCACGGTTTGGATTAACATTCATTAGCAACACAGAGTGGTACAGCTCCTTCGAAGCCTCACTAAGTGTCGTTGTCTCAATATAATCCCCGCTAAACCAATCAGATTGATCTGCAAGCTTTCTGACTGCACTATCGATGTTTAACTCCAACATAATGAAGGCGTATGTTCCGTCATTCATGCCTAGCTGTCCACCATAGTACATCGCTTCTCTGGCAGTTGAAATTGCGGTAACAAATATAATCACTAAAAAAAAAAATCATGGAAGTTTTCTTTTCAATAATTAGATTTACTGATCAAAACAGGACTATTTAATCTAAATGAAATAAAACTAGGAGTTAAAGTTATATCAAATTAAAAATCTATACGGAGCTGGTTGCCGCAGTTTGTAAGATCGCAGCTTTCTAGCTACAATGTTCCTTGTTCGATTCCCGCCTCTGTCAAGATTTTAATGTTTGTGTGCCTTTCTCTTTCCTATGCAAAACAAACTCGATTGGCTTTTGAACCTTACAAGGTCCGTAAATGAGTACAAGCATCTGCTAAGAGGTAACCTACGATAGAATAGTGTTCCGTTCAGGGAGATTTAAATAATTCCATGCATTTAACACGACAGAAGCCGGAGATAAAAAAATACTCTCAGCTGTGTTCAAACTTACGACCTTGGCGGACAGCATCTTGAATGTTTAAAACACACCAAGGACTTGGGAATTACTATTTTTTGTTACCTTCAATGGGGTAAACATATTTCGAAAGCCAGCAGGACTCTTGGGCTAATCAAACGTGTCTGTCGAGACGTTGACGATGTAAAGATCAGGATTAAACTGTTATACTGTCTCATGGTCAGACCTCAACTTGAATACTGTTCCTGCTCGTGGTCGCCTTACACCATCAAACACCGAGCACTAATTGAGAATGTCCAAAGGCGTGCAACCAAATTCATTCTAAATTACCCTTCTAGGGACATCTCCTATATAGACAGGCTTACTAAACTTGCTACCGCTAGAATACCGTAGGGAACTCAGAGACATTCTTCTCAGTTTCCACAAGTTCACATCTGGTACCATGCCAACTAATTGTAGCAACCTTTTCAGTCCTGCAACAAGTGTTTATGCAACACGCAATTTTGAACAAAATGATTTTAAGACAAAGGTAGATCCTAAACAGAACTATTTTAGATACTCCTTTTTTTCACGAGTTGTTAAGGTATGGAATAATTTGCCCAAGAACTTTAAAAATTGTAAATACAAAACTCTAAAAAAGTTGCTTTTAGATCACTATGTAAGTATTTTGCAACCTTACTCACCGCCATAATTAATCTAATTATTAATTTATTAATTTAATAATTTAAGCTTCTTTATACATTTTCCAGTTCTAGTTTGTCTTCCATCGTGTAATTTTGAACTTAGTACGTCTCATGTATTTTTTATGATTTAACTATGTATTTGAATGGACTTATTGTTTACTGTACATAGTAGTTATATATTATTTCCTATGGTTTTTACTTAAAGGTGGTATTAGTCAATTGGGACTTTGTCCTGTTAATACTTCCTGTCATGCCTCATTGCAATTTTATTATCATCTATTATATGTATGAGTGACGAATCTAATAAATAAATAAATAAATAAATAAATAAATAAGTAAATAGACAAGCAATGGCTCAAATAAGCCAACAAGCTCGAAAAAGATTAGATTATTTAGTTTTTCGTGAGAAAACATCAACTCACCCCTTGTCTTTGATTTCATGGATTCTAGAATGTTTTTCAAAAGTGGTCCATGCGTATTTACAAAGTAGACCAAATGGAATACAATTTTTTCGTGCGCTGCAACAGTAATACCGTTAGCTTGCAAATATTTGTCGAGGCCTCTAGCGCGACGTTCCCACTCTACGCCAGTTCCTTTGTACATCGTCTCGCTTATTATCCCAACCACATCCCAGTTGAATTGCTTGAGAACAGCAAGCACTGAAGCTCCTAAGTTCTTATCTGCGGGATTTGTTCTTGCAAATGTGGGATACAGTGTCTTGTCGGAAACTTGCTCGCTTGTACACATCTGAAAGAGAACTCATAATACTCATTGCCGTCCGTACTATCTTTATCAGCATCATTTAATCTCTTATCAAAATGACATCCGTTGCATTTTTTTCTCATTTAACTTACGTGTATAATAAGCATACTGCAAGTAGTGGAAAGGTTATGGCAACATTTGTAGCAATAAATGAAATAAGTAAAGGAAGTGATATTTTTTTTGAAAAGAAAAATATTGGACATGTAATATAGTTAAACTGATACATGAGATATGTTCCTTCAAAAGCTACTGTTTTTTCCCCTCACAGTCACAGTTGTGTACCGTTTACATGAATATAATCAAACCGAGGAAACAAACAACCAATTTTCAATAACAGCGAATTCGCAAATAAAGCTAAGCTGAGCAAAATTTTTATGATTTTGAAACCTTTTATTGACGTCAACATATCAATCTTTAAACATCTTTAATATAAAAATAAAAACTTTGATTGAAGAGAAAACGAACATTGATGGTCAATCGTCATCATTTTCTTTCTTGATTTCTCAAAACTGCTTTTTACAGCGTTTATTTGCATCTTTTAATGTTTCGTTGTCAGTCTAACTCTGGGTTATACCAATGCAGACTTCGATTCCCACCTACATCTTTTCTCTCACTTAGCAGCATTACAAGAAACGATTTAAAATACTTCATCATTTTGAATAATAAGAGTTTTTAGCCAAGAAAGTATTTATGTGTTAGGTCTTCAAAGTCCTATTATCATTTGCCAACGGTAACGATATTTCAGCTCAAACGAGCTGATAATTGTACTTACATATAACATTTGTTACCCGGCGAAACGTAATTCAACACCATTTACTTCATTTTGAAATGACAATTTTCTGATTCATAACAAAATTAAAGTCATCCAAAATTAAAATTATTTTTTTCGAGTTTGTGTCCAATTCTAGATGTGGCATTGCGACAAAAAATTGAATCATTTGTCCTTTTCATACTACGGTCTAATAATTAAAATTATACTTTATCTATAAAACCAAATAAATAGATTGAATTAAATATTTCTTAACTGCTGTTTTAATCCGAGCAAAAAATAAATACGCAAAAGGACTTACATAAAACAAAATTCATATTACATAATTTGCATCTTTCGTTTTTAAATATCATTATAGTTCACGTTTGGATTTGCAAAGAGATTGCTTTTATTGTAGTCTTTGTACATATTGACCAAATATGAGGGCTTCATTGAATAGGAAACAAATTGGTTGATTGACATCTCAAAAGCAAAACTTTAACAAGCAAACTGTAATTTCTCCATTATGATTACTGGATTTGAAAACATCCTGTTAGAACAAGCTAAGTCCTTCACGTAGATCAAACAGCGAAATCAATAACTGTATAGTTACTAAAATGTTTCAGTATTTTATCTCAAGCACATAAAGCAAAATGAAGAAAACTAAATGTTTAAGTGTTTCAAGTTTTACAGAAACTGATAATGTTAATAAACTCAAAATTTCACTAAATTCTTTATTTCAAACTTGAAACTTAAAACTCTTTTTAATGTACCAAATGTAGTTTGGTGAAAAGATATTTGTCAAAGTTAATGCTAGTCATAAGAGGAAAACAGTGACTACCGGATAATTAAACAAATAAGGTTTTTCTGCAGCTTTGTAGATGTAACTAGGTTAAATTAAAGTGCTTTTGAACTTACAAATGAAATCATCGGTACATTTAGAGAAGCAGCAATTCTAGCTTCTTTGTCACAAGTGCAAGCTGGGCCGATGAACGCGTCAACTCTTTTCTCCCATTGATACACCAGAGCACTGAGCGCTCGTTCCTCTTGACACAAAGTGTCGTTCCAAATAAACTCCAATCTTATTCCAGGTTTTGAGCTAGATTCCTTGTTGAATTTCTCCACCGCTAGTGTGGCCGCCGCAGCGTAGTATTTGCCCGCGTTGAACGTTGATCCGGTGGCAGTTGCTCTTTGGAATGGAATCAAAAGTCCCAAAGTAACATCGCCTTCGGAAACACAGAAAAATGACAAAATTAAATTTACGAATAGCAACTTTGTTTGAAGCCTTGAGAACACTTCCATGTCACGCGATATTTAATTCCTTGACTACTTTTTTTCTTTTCTTAAAGTTATATTTATTTTATCTTACTTTTACACCAACCCGACTGTGCTGTTAATTATCAATATGAATGACGTCATACCGACTAAACCTATAGGGTCAGAGGCCTCATTGAATCACTCAGTCCTCACATATTTTTTAACTTTATACATTATTAAATTATTCAAATTAAATGATTAAATGATTTTAAAAATGCTTTCTTTTTCATTTTAGCGATTTTTGAAGCATTTATCTCATCAATTCAAGTATTATTCATGTGATGCCGCCACAAAATTTTCATTATGCAACTCTAGTTCTTGTCAAAAACATAAGTTCCTCGTCAGGTGTTTTGTTGACATGGTGATTTCTTTTTCTGCTTTTAAAAGCATACTTAATAGCATTATCACAGCTTTTAAGACATTTAAAGCCGTTATTTACATTTACATCTTAGATTTCACCGATTTCTCGAAAATGGCGATCTATTAACACTTAGACGGTCCAGCTTTCTCGCCAAACATGTATGGTCAGGGGGGGCAGGGTGGTTCCATAATTTTCAATATGCTTTGTCCTTTTGGTTTCAAACTTGGCAGATATATAGTTGTCCTTTATTCAAGTGTTGATCACGTGCCATTTTGACTGCTGCTGTAATTACAAGAGCTAATAGAACAACCTATTTTGCTGAAAATGCATGTTTTTGAGAATTTCATGGGTTTTAATGTTCCTGCCCCGACCTGTTTTAAAAAAATCAAAGTTTTATTTCATTTACAAACTTTGCTGCAGGATGAAATAGAGCGGGAGCACAAGCAGTAGAACATATGCTGTCCCCCCCTGGTCAGGGCTCCCCGAGTCAGCAGACAAGGGAAAAGGTGCAAACGTTTGGCTGATTTTAGGCTGAAAATATTATTACGAATTCTTTGTTTAGGGAATATTGGTGACATGGAATTTTCGTTTTTAAAATAGTAGTGGTTTCAAAGAACTTCAAAGGTAATAGATCTGTATACGGCTTTGCCATTTGGGATTAGAGTGCAATTGCAATACATGTAATCAGTAATGTTTTTTTTTCTTTCAAACATGCCAAATTATATTCTTATAAAGTGTATTTTTTCAGAAAAAAAGAGTGTATTCTATCCTAGTGCGATTATGGCTAACAATTAGAAATAATTAATAGGTTAGATCTTCAGCAGAGAGGGCATATAACTTGACAACTGCTGATATAATATATTAGTAGAAACCTACTAACGGTCTAACATTGGCTACTCTAGTAGAGGTCTATTTATCTACTAGTAGAGAAAAGATGGCGGATCAATTGCAAAACAGTAATGAGTTCCGTTTTTCTATGATATTAGAGAATTTTATAGTTTAATTTGTACATCCTTTTTTGACCGATTAGTAGGTTTATACTAAATTGACTATTGACTCGTAGTCCATTTGTCCTCGAATTCTAATTGTTAAATAGAACCAGTAAATAAGGTTTAATCAAAACGACTTTGGAGTTACATTTTACTGAGATGGTGTTCATCCAAGAAAGACGGCAAGGTTCAAACACACAATCTGACTCTGTTTATGCAAAAGTTTTTATTTGATGGCACCTCCTCGCCATGGGAACACTGCCTCTATTTAACTTTTTACTTTGCATGCCATTTTAGTTTTCTTTGTTAACTTTCTTAGTTACATTCTTTAAATGTACTCTGTTGAGAAAATCAATATTATTCTCACACTGATCTTTTTATTTTACTTTGATAATGATCTCAGCGACATCGAAACGTCAGTTTTTAGGGTTGGTTTTTTCAGTAAAATAACTTTTACTTTTATCTATTTTACTACGTTTGACGATTGATTGGTTTTCAATTAGAATATTAATTCAACTGACTTACTTGGTCTAATTGAATTAATATTTTAATGAAAAACCAAGTAGCCAATATATTAATATTGAGCAGTTATCAAAATTCTAAATCTATCGTCAAACCTGGTATCACTTACCTGTTTGTTAAAATAACTAAATATGCCACAAGGAAAAGTTATTAAAACTAGTACTGTTTTCATAACAAACAACGATTTGAACTATTTTACACTGTTGCCAAGGTAACAAAATGTTCAATAATCTAAAATAAAGACTAATTTACAAATGTTAAATTGATATTGCAAGTTCTGCTCTTCAGTTTTTACATGCAGTTACATTCTTAGGAGAATTATGAATATGTAATAAATTCTTACGTTTAAAGCAGGTTCCATTCATTTCATAACAGTATGCGGCGTCTGAAGGTGCAGCCAAACCATGCGGCCATTGAACGGCTTTGCTTGAGTCAAACTTTAGCTCGTAACTACCTCCCTTACGCACTTCAAATGTTGCAACTTTTTCAAATGTCTCTACAATTGAAACGCCAAATCAATCTTCGTGTGATCAAACTTCGATTTTACGTATATATTATGGCAAATCCGAAAAGACATAGTGAATCTAGGTACGTATCATCGGTTTACACATTAGTTCATGCGTTAAAAAAAAATGAAAACAAACCGTAGGATTTATATAGTAGTTGTGATATAATTTCTTACTGAGGTTCGTTCAATTTTTTTTTATTTTTGAGAGTTTATTAGCCACATAGCAGATATGGCTAGTATTCATTTTCAGTTTAATTATTTTGCCTTTTAATACAAACATCTATATACATCTAGTTCATTCAAGATATTATAGTTAAAAATTGGCATGGAAGCCCAAAAAGAAGCTAAGAGGCTTCTAAGGGATGTGTACTCCCTGAAATATCTACATATATGCAATGCTAGCTTACAAGGCGTTTAAATAAGATTCAAAATAGTTTGATTAAAAACGAACAAAAAAACAAGTAAAAAGTATAATAAGGAGGAATACTAGTTCAAAAGAAATGCTTTGAGCTTCGCCTATAAAAAGCTGGAGATGCCCTCAGCAGTTTTAATATTTTTAGGATATTAGTAAATATGACTACTTACAAATAATTTTGCAAGAAGATTTTTCTAGACGTTATGTGTCAGTCAATAAACCATAAACTCATGAATCTTGTTGTAATACAAGCCCACACTTACCACTTGGGAGGTCTCGGTAATCCAGTACTATCATGTTGTACTCCGCGTCTCCTTCAGGGTTGATATATCTATCATACCCCAGAACACCTAATTGTTAAAATACGTTACGTGAATAATTACCTGGTGGAAGCAAAACACTACGTTATTTATTGACTAACACTAACTGCACTAAGGACCAAAACGATATTCAGTAGAGTGGGGAGCAATGATAGACCCACTGAAAATGACTTGCTTTCTCAATAATATCTTCATATTTCAGTTGTTAGAGCTCTGCACTGTTGCTGCAGCGGTCTCAGGCTCGGATTTCTGAAATTGTTTCTCTAAGTTCGCAATAGCTCAAATTTCGCCTCTATTTTCATAAGGTCCTTGTTAAACATTACGGTACAAAATCAACCTTCATAATCGTGTTACACCCTGTCTTCGAACGTTTCCCGCCCTTTTGGGTTACGTGATTTTGTGACTTTAGTTTTGTGTTGTACATTTTTCTGTCTCGCTCGTTTTGTGAGCGCTTGTATTTATTTATCGAATTTTTGTCTCGCTCGTTTTGTGAGCGCTTGTATTTTATTTATCGAAGTTTAGTCTCGCTCGTTTGAGAGCACCAATTACTGTACAAACCCTCTGGGGACATAATAACGTGTTGTGTGTTATTAGTGGAGAGGAACTACTCCTCTCGCCCAATATTCAGATCTAGAAAACTACTGGGAAGGGTGACTGTGACTGCCCAGAGGCTCACAGAGGGGGGAAGGGGGTGACTGTGACCACCCTAAGGTTCACAGAGGGGGAAGGGGGGTGACTGTGACCACCCTAAGGTTCAAAGAGGGGGGTGACTGTGACCACCCTGAGGCTCACAGAGCGGGGGGGGGGGGAAACTAATGTTAATAACAATACTCATTAAAAAAGAACAAAAAGAATATCAATAACTACATGAGAGCATCCATCATTAGCTATCGAACATTATTTTATGATGGAGCTCTTAGAAAGTCACCTCAAGAACTTGAACACTCGAACACTCAACCTCAAAATAAAGTAAATCTAAACAGTATGTTAAAAAACCAATGTAAGAGGGGAATGATACCTTCTCCTCCTCTCCTTAAGAGAAGAGTGAGGATGTTATCCCCCCTCCGATATATTTTATTTTGTAATTTTGTAAATTTAAAATTATTGATTACAAATAAAACATATTTTTACAAAAAAAAAAGAAAAGTATCGCTTCTCAGCCTCTTGGCTACGATCAAGTGTACGCCATTTTGGCAATTTTAGCCAAAGCCGTGATTCTTTTTAAAATTCATAAAGCTTTTTGCTAAGATCAAGTGTAGGTCTCTTGGCTAAGATCAAGTGTAGTAAGATTGGCTAAGATCAAATGGTCTATTCTCAAAATAGACGTTTTTTGCCATATGATCATGAGCTAAGGAAAGACAGTGAACATTTTCCAGAACATTCTGTTGAATAAAGAACCAAACCCACTTATCGCACCTTTCAACATGATGCCCTTTTCCACAAGGCCTATGATGGTTCAAAGGATAACTCCCAGGCCAGCAAACTAGCAACTGGGGCTGGCTGTCGTGGTTCGTATGTACTAGCACAAAAGATTCATCATTTGATCGTGTTGAACAGAGCTTGCCTGACGCAATGCACACCATTTCTGTGCAGATCAAATATTTATGTAGGTGCTTAGCTGGAAAAGCCCCAGAGGACTCACAGGCTGTAAGAATGCAAGAGAAAGCTATAAACAGGTTTCCAGTGTCTTGGCCAACAACCAGTTTAAGCAATGAAGTGAACACAGCTCCAAAAAAACCATCCCAATGCAAAAGAGCACAAAAAAAACGTGAAGGTCAGACTTTAAGGTCACTGCCTCCAGCCCCATTTGTTTTATCAAAGGAACAAGGTAGTGAGGCAGACAGAAGAATTAAAGAAATTGTTGTTCCTGCTGGTGATTCATTTCGCCCAGACCCAATCTTTGCTAAAATGTCAAGAATGAACTCACATGAATTGAAGGAGGTACAGTATAAATTGTTTGTGAAAATTATAAGTCTAGTCTAATGTAAAAAATGACATAAGTGACTTATGAAAGCTCAAGCTCTACCAAGGATAATCAAGAAATAATGGAGATATTGTAGGTTGAAATACAAATTTCATCTGATCAAAGTCAACTTCATTGTTTTTGCACTACTAAGTGCTTTCAGATGTCCCAGAGTTTATTTGTTTGAAAAAAATGGATATAATATTTTCTTTAATTTCCCTTTCCATTTACTGCAGTTAAAATGTATTTATTTAGTAAATTCCTAATTACGTTTTAGTTAAATGAAATAAATGTATACACTCTCATTTTCAAAATAGTTAAATCTATGAGTAGAAACCTGAAAGTCTAAAATCCTGCAAAGTATCTTAATATATAACCAGAATATACATTTTAAATCCCATCAAGGCTGTGGAAAAAAGAGCATTTGTGAATATTCACAATATAAAATATTAAGTATACATAAACTGAAACTATTATATAAATCTGAAACTTTTAAATATTTATTGTTTGTAACGTTATCATTAAAATCTTGAATTTTTTCAGATTGCAGTGCGAGGGATTCTGAAATACTGTGTGAGAGGTATGCTTGAAGAAAGGCAAAGTGAAGCTTTGGTGGCCTTTTCTGATGCACTTGCAGCATTGTGTGCACCATCGCACGATCTGCACAAACTTGATCAGCTGAAAGAACAAGTTGATCTTGCATTAGCATTGATGGAAAGAGCTTTTCCTTTGTCACTGCAGGTAAGATCTCGGTGGCTTGTCTCTTCTCCCCTTGGGTAAATTCAAGAATGAATTAAGTTTTGTAAACTATGTATTGTTACGTTATGTAATAAGAATAAGAAGAACTTTATTTATAACTGCTAGAGTCTGCCAGTCACTCACTTTGAAAGACTGGTATCAATGGCTGACCAGTAACAATTTATATAAATTAATAAAACTACCTTAAAATCTAAATAGCTATAAGTAGTAAAATCAACGAAAACTCTTTAAAACTGCTCAAAAATATATAGAAAATACAACAAACACGATCATTGCAGTCAATGTCTAATAGGTATTTGAAAACAGTTCTCTTACAACAAAAAATACTACCTAGAGCTCCAATAATTATTTTGGAAAGGAATTCAGTACCTGGCAATTGCCAATTTGAACTTTCTCTTCCCACACTCACATAACAGGAGGAAGGTCTCATAGGGTAGAGTCTCTGAATGATCAGTAATGTTTTTCTGATCACTCAACTAGTCCACCAATGAAAGTCATGAACCCAGCCAGGACATATTGTCAGTGTT
>JAPEIX020311552.1:0-14457 GCA_026122405.2 Zoanthus sansibaricus
TGAGATAAAGTAGAAATATCAATAACTGGAAACAAAAAACCGAGAGATAGAACTTGATAGGAATTAATTGATGCTACAATACTCTTTTTTCCACATATATCTAGCACTTCTGTGTTTGGATGCGTATCAAAGAAATACGGTACTTTTTGTTAGATTATTAGTGCTCTCTTAAGAGATTTCAGAGGACTTGTCCCTCCACTGAAAAAATCCTAGCTACGGCCATGTCCAACCTCTTCCTTTGTAACAACAAAATAAAATTTACTGTATCTAGAATTTTCATTTGCCTTTTTCTCTTTTATATATAATTCTAAACGTTATATAATATTTAGACACCGGCCCTAACAAATAACTTTAAAGCTAAAAATGCGTTAGGACCATAACATAAAAGAGTTTGATGACGGGATTCTAGACAGTATCCAATTACTACATACTACATTATGTACACTTTATAAGCAAGAGAAAGAAAAAAAAGTAGCGAATAATTGTAACTTGGTGACTAATATGACTCTAGAATTGTCAATTTTAAATTCTATTTAAATTTCTTAAGAATTTCTGTTTCTTTTTAAAGGCTTTGTTCAACAGCATTCCAAGTTTTTGCGCCTTGGTATTTTATATTGAATAAATATAAATTATATTGTATGTATGAATTTAATTATATTGCACCAACGCTTATCTCCGGTTTCTGTAGTGTTAAGCGGATTAGAGTCCTTGACTACCCCCTGGATGGGACATTAATCCATCACAGGTCAGCTCCCAGCAGACGTTGGTTCTCATTTACCACATTCGAATTAAATCATAAACATTTGGGTGAGTTTTGGCGAAAAAAAAAGGTTACACAAAGTGCCGAAATTCTCGGCAAAGCCGTGGATTGAACCAGAGATATTGGTTGAAAGGCAGAAATCAAATATCTATACTAACTGTGCGAGCTATATGACCACTGCATGTTTTTATCAAAATAATATCACAAACCTTTGCCCTCTCTTTTGCCAGTCAAACCACAGCTTATCCAGAAATCCATGATGAAACCAAAACTCGGGAGCGCTTGCAGATTCATCGACGGCCATCGTGCCCCCTACCGCGTTATGCATGTCGTTATGCAAAACCATTCGTACAGCGTACTCAAAACACAAAAACTGCTCCCGCGGATATTTGTACAAACCTTGAATGTATTGGCCATCACTCAGTTCAGGATACCTAGCAAAAGCCCGCTTTAAACATGGGTACTCCAACCATTCCGACTCTTTCCAACTGCCACAAGCAAACGGTCCATCGGCAACATACAAATGTGGTAATGTACCATTTCCCCCGAGGCCGTGTTTGCCTGGGTACCACACATCTTTTAAATGAGTAGTCCTGAATACTAGGTTCCCTTTAACAGCTCGTGGCCAGTTCCAATACGGCACAGTAACACGACAATCTACTTGTCGCAGCAAATTTTCGAATTCCAGAATATACCAACGGTGCCAAGGAAAAAAGAAGTTTTGAACGTGGATTTTCCAGAAGTAGTCGGGATGTTTACATGTGAGTTTGTCATATATTTTTTGATAGGGCTGTCTGCTAGAGACAATTTTAAAAGCATTAATGTAGCGTGTTCTTTCCTCCAATGACATGGCAGTAAATTCCTTTCGGATTCTATAGCAGTTTGTGAGTTGGCCATTCCTACATTTACATCTGCGGTTGCACTCATCATACACTTCAGAACTTCCCAAGCAGACCTTTCTTGCACCTTTAAAAATAAATGAAATGTTGCATAAGTTAAGCAAATGCTCCAACCAAATATTCTGTTTGTTGCGTCTTTGTGGTTCATTCAAATACTGAACAAGTTTCGGCTTAGTTGCTTTCAAATTAAACAATCTAAGTAGACACAATCCTACTTGGATATTGATTCAAATTTGTAGCTGGTTAATATAATTAGAAATCGTTAATAGTTGTAGAAGGCCAATTAAGCTTTTAACTTGGTGACGTCATATTTGAACACGTAATTCATTTATGACGTATACCAACGTCATTACAATAAAATTTCCCTAATGCTTATATTGATAATGTGTATTATTCTACTTATATACATGCATCTCATGACGTAAAATGCTTTCAGAAATCGATAGTACTGGAACAATAATTGTTTTAGTTTCTGACTAAACTGAGAATAAACAGGTTTCATAGTATTTGGCAGACGTGGTTGGCGCAGTTGGTAAAATTTCTGCTTTCAAACCGCAAGGTCTCCAGTTCGATTCCAGCTGTTTGCCGAGATTCAAATATTTGTGTGACTTCTTTTCCGCCTAAGCCAACTCAGCTTTCCATCCTTCTGGGGTAGGTTAATGAGTACCAGCGTTTGCTGTGAGCTAACCTGCGATGGATTAGTGTCCCGTCCAGGAAGGTGCCAAAAGATTCTCACCAGCTTGACACTCCATAAACCGGGATAAGCTACGGCTCCATGGGCCACTAGGCTCGTAAAGGATTTATAGTATAAATACTATCTTAATCCTTTATGTGCGACTAAGCACCAAGAGGAAAAACAATTAAGTAAAAGTAAGTAATCCTTTACGAGTCAAGTGACCCATGGAGCCGGAACTTATCCCATAGGTTTCGAGTCTTTTGACTCACCCTGCAAGGGACACTAATCCATCGCAGTTTAGCTCCCAGCAGACTCTGGTACTCCTTTACCTACCCCGGAATGGAGGTTGCATCAGCGGAAAGGAAGGTCGTAGAAAGATTAAAATCTCGGCAAAGCAGGGGGTTGAACCCAGGACTTTGTGGTTGCAAAGTAGAGATCTTACTGGCTCTGTCAACCACGCCGCCTTGAATGAATGTTTTGGCGCGCATAAATAACTGCTACTGTCGTTTGGCAGGCGTGCGGAGATCGATTAAAAAAAATAAGAATGGCTTGTCAATTCCAAAAAGACACTAATATCATGCATACTATAGTATGTGTATTGAGATGATTTAAGCATCGTCCACACAAATCCGCATACCAGGCGTCTTAAAACATAATCCACTCCGGAGTGCAGTTTCAAACATATGTGTGGTTTTGATATTCGTATTCATTTAATTTTTTTTTCAAAGAAAACCTATTTGTAAAGAAAAATGAACAGATTCCTTGAACAATTACCTGTCTGTATATTACTTACGTAAAGTGATGGTTATTCATTTCTCACAACACTTGTTATCGAACACGATTTATGAACCAACCCCGGGCACATGGCGGGTATTAGTCGGAGATTAGACATAAAAACTGTGCCCTAGTAAGCCGGGCAAAATTTTGGTGGGGATTAAGCGGGCGTTAGACAATTTTGACAAATGCCGTAATAGAGCCTGGAAGCTAGTTTTGAACCGCCATCGCAAATTTACTTTTTTTTTTCTTCATTTGTGATATAAACTACCAGATGACAATGAGTTTTGTTCTGGCATCAGTGTACAGCAGAAAGGGTATTAGATCAACGCTAAAGAAGAGATCAGTCAGTGCGTTTCAGGAGCTAGCAGAAGGCAACGCATTTGAATTAATTTTAAAGAGTGGTTGGAATGGGGCCATTAGCATTTGATTAAGGATTAGAGTTATTTAGCTTCATTCTACCCTTGTTATTGTATTAAATCAAAGAAGCCACCTAGAGGACAAGTTCATTAACGGTTTAGTATGATCATTACCATTATCATTATCACTGTGTTTACCATCAACTGTTATTGTTACCATTACCACAGACATAACCTAAAGCGTTAGCTTCATCATTGTCATTGTCATTGTCATTGTCGTTGTCATTACCATTGTCATTGTCATTACCATTATTATTGTCACTGTCATTGTCATTGCCATTATCACTGTCATTGTCATTACCATTGTCATTGTTATTGTCGTTGTCGTTGTCATTACCATTGTTATTGTCATTGTCATTGTCGTTGTCATTACCATTATCATTATCATTATTGTTGTCATTACCATTATCATTATCATTATTGTTGTCATTACCATTATCATTGTCATCACCATTATTATGATCACTGTCATTGTCGTTATTATTGTCGTTTTCATTGTCAGTGTCAGTGTCAGTGTCATTATCATTATCGTTATCAATATCATTATCGTTGTAGTTGTTGTCATTGTCATCGTCATTGTCATTGCCATTATCATTATTATTATCAGTGTTAGTGTCATTGTCATTATCATTGTCATTTCCATTTTCATTGTCATTGTTATTTTCATTGTCAGTGTCATTTCTATTGCATTGTTATTGTCATTATCATTGTAATTGTCCTTAAAATTGTCATTGTCATTATTATTACCATCGCGTTAACAATACAATTATCCGAAAACCACAACGTTTATTTAATAATTACCATATACATTTTATCATCTTACCATTTTCATCATAATCGTCATTCATACTAATTATCCAAAACGACTCACTACGCATAATTCTAACCAAAGGTACTACTAAAGGTACCAGAGTTCAAATTCGCTTCAATATATAAGGTATTTTTACCACTTTGTGAAAAATGAGAAATGAGAACCTTTGTTTTCTGGCAAATACATACGCAAGGGACAAATGTTTTTTTTTTATTTTTTTGCTGCAAAGTACTTTATTCCATTCATCACATAAATAATAATTTATTCAGTTTCATAAATATTTAATAGTATTTACCAGTATTACAAACCATTAATAATTATCTATTATTCTCTGAACCCAGTAATATATATTATTACAAAATAATTTGGATAGAATTCTTGAGCAGGTGATTTGCATCTTGGGCTTTCACCGATCTGCTTTCGCATTCTTTTAAATAAAGTTTTGCAGTTTGCTAATTAAAAACTAATTGGATACAAATATATTACTTCTGGTTGTCTTTTCAATGTTACATTGTATAAATAAAAATTGTACCAATTGTTGAAAAACAAAGTTGCCTTGTCCACACGCTTCCATTTTTAAAACCCTTTTTTTAGTTTAACAAAAAACGAATGGCCCTGTAATTCACTAGCTTCGTATATACTAGTATATTTTCATACAATCCAGGATACTACGATCTTCAATGATATAAAAAACAACACCATCTGGATTGGCATTACTAACGAGAACATTTCCGAGAAAATTTCTGAGAAGGAAATGGGGACGTGAACTAGATTGATTGAGAGGCAGGTGAGGTTATACAGCTGTGGATAAATGATGTCATTGCCTGCATTTTATTGATCTAGAGTACCACGAATATATCAATGCAAACAAAAACAGACGCTCTGTGTTCAACCAAATGCGAGCCATGTGGACAAGATCAACCGATTATAGATAGTTTAAGGGGGTGTTACTAAGACTGAAAGTGTGTTCCTTTTGCAAAAATTTAAAGCAGGAATCTGAATTTCAATTTCTTGCTCCATTTCTCAGGTATTTAGAAAATCCAGTCTTTGACTGTAAACTCAAAAATCTTTTCTTAAGAGTTCACTCTTCATACCTGTTTGACATTGTGTTATTGCATCTTGCGACCAACAGTTAGCAATATTTGAACTAACTACAATATTTTGCTCAGCTCAACCTCGTAACCAGGCTCTTTCATCAGGGGATGATAAAAGAACCTGATTACGAGGTTGTGTTTAGCTTAGCTAGAGAGAGTTCAATCAGACACAAACCCGTGTAATAACAAATTACTTGTGCAGAAACTTTTCAGGAAACACTATAGAAACCTTTATCATTGGTGCTTTTTAGTCTTTATATCGTCGTACTCTGCATGCTGTCAAATGCTTTTGTATTTTCATACTTGATTTTATAGCTGTTTCGAAAATACCTCCATCTTTACTTTTGAGTTTGTACACGTTGCTGTGTTATCATGCTGTATCCTCTTACGTTAAGTTTCCGATCATTCATTAAAGCATTTTCGTACCCAGAACCCAACGTTTTTCTTAGCCGGCTAAGAACAAACTTTAATTTGAAGACCGCGAAGGGAGTGGGGTAAAGTTTACAAAATTCCATGCACTTTGGAAACAGCTATATAAAATCGGCTTAGAACGAAAATAAAAAGGAATTTGACAACAGACTATGAGATTTAATAATTAAGGTATGTAAAATATGTTTTTATGTAATGCAAGTATTTTTGAAATTAAACGAGTTACGAACGTATTCTATTGCCTGTGAGTGTTAGTAATCTGTAAACACCGAAGACGAATTAAGTGTCTTTCTATCCAGCAACTGGTTAACAGGTAATGACATAATTTACCGTATTGAGTCCTAATTATTTATGCATGCTGTTTCATTGCTGTAGAATTTAGGACTTGGGTTATTTTAAGAGTTACTTTGCATAATTATTAATAGATAATCTCCAATAAGGAAACTCATAACACTAAATCAGTAAATGGTCGGTAGTTTGGGAGTTTTGTAAAAATTATTTAAATCAAAATTTTCGCGGAAATGAAGTTATACAAGAATAAAAAATTAGAAAAAGAATTGTCTTTCTAAATTTGAGTTCTTTGTTTTTGCCAAGTATACTGAATAAAGCCACATTTTGAGATACTTATCATTCATCGTACTGCAGGCAAAAGATTTCAAATAACCACTGAAATAGCAGTTGAAAACTTTATACAAAAATCAGAAGAATTAAAGATATTTAGAAAACCAAAATGAAATATATCTAAAAATTTACAAACACAGGCATCCTAAGCTGATAGTTAGTTTATTATTAAAAGTTTCTCTTACCACTCACAAAGACTTATAAAATTTAGTTAACATTTTAACAAAGAAAATGTTGGAGATAAAGTTCACTTATCTTGAGTCCAGATTGCGTTTGTCTCTTGTGTGTTATTTGGACGAGATTGGAGGTATTTTAGAGGGCGGAACAGCGATCGCAAAATGCCTCTACTAAAACACCTACAATCACTCTGAGATTGCTCTGAGAAAAAATGGCTTGGCTTATAGGGGAATAACTACAGTAAGCTGACAAACACAAGGTGAACTCAAGGCAGAAGAATTGGAATTCCAATATTTTTGTTGTTGAATTTTGACTAAATTTTATAAGACTTTGAATGGGAAATTTCAACATTAGAGTACTACGAACCATCTTGTATGGGATGCTTGTGAAATAATCAGCTCTTTTATTTCAACCATTTCATATCATCTCATTGATTGTTTTCATTTCTGCTCAGCATGACAGAATTTTAATCCTTCCTTACAAGCACCTAGCATATTTTTTTCAAGAGAAGGATACTTTTATTTCTAGCAGATTTTAGTCCCAATGATTTATATAAAAACTCTTAACTACCAGATATTTATTGATTTAGTGTTGAATTTTGTGATCGAATGCCCATCATAAAGCTAGATTGTAAAATCTAATAAAATATAAATATCTCTCAGTATATTATTCTGTACCTGTCATCTTTGTTTATATGAGGTGAATGTATTTATCTTTTTAAAACTGATTGCCTCGTCCTTTTGTTCAATCTTCTCTTAGAAACTCTGTAATGCAATTTATTTGGCCGTTTCTTTAAGCGGCTAGATCGGTTGCCCGGTATCCTTTTGGGGAGTCAGTGCACCTGTAGGACCCGGGGTCGAGTCCTGGGCTCCGCATGCGCACTTGGGCTGATATTTGTCAATCTCAATCTCAATCTCAAGCCGAGAATTTTTTTCCGGGTACTCCGGTTTTCCTCCCTCTGCAAATTTGACTTTCACGCCAAGATCTGATCGAGCCGTCGAGCGATTAAATATTAGCCTCTTGCTAGAAAAATGGGTAACCACTCCCTTCACAATTGACGTTAAATAAAGTATTTTTTTATATATATTAAAAGTATTTTGCGTTTTGTTTATCTTTTGCTTTGGCTCAAAATCAAATATAAAGCTCTGTGGGCCTAACTGAATGAGTAAAAGGTATACGTAATCAGATATTATTTAAAAGAACAAACATTCTCGCTGACTTACACTTGCTCAATTCTCTCGATTGAACTAGATTTCGGATGTGTAATAGTTAACCTACCAAAAACATACAATTTTTAACAGAGAAAAATCGAGGGCTTCTGCAAAGAATGTCGGGCAACCAAATAGCGAAAGCATCGCATGTATATACTAATTGTCTACTTTTTGCTGTTGGGTTTTGTGTCATAAAACCTTAACTTACGCTTGTGCGTTGCATAAAAACTAAAAATAAGTTAACGTTTTAATATTCAATTTAGTCTCTTTGGTCCAAGTTAAAGCTGCCATCAATATTCATGTTACAAAACTTTCTCAACTTTGCGTTTTCATCATCCTCGTCTTTCTGAGAGTTTGAAATTTTTGCTTCTGGTGGAATATAATCACCCTCGATATCAAAGTTTTGCAGTTGCGGAAACTTTGTGTCCCGCTTTGTTCGTTGAATTAGTTTCTTTTCCTTCACCAATGTGATATCCTCTCCATTAGCAGTTAAACTCCTTCTGGAAATATCATTGTCATAGAAATTCTTTGATTCCTTGTAGATCACTTTAACACAACCAGGCTGGTTATTGAGATCAACGTACGGCATTCGGTAAACATCGCTGCCCGGCATTTTGATTTTTTCGTTGTTGTAGATTTGGAACTTGAAGCTGTGTGATGCACGACGGTTTTGTTTTTATTAGTAAAATTTTTATTTTATGCCTCGTAATCATCTTTAGAATAAACTGTGTTAACTACACTAAAAGCTCCTTTTACAAATTTTAACTGATTAGAAAACACGGGTAGCATTTTATATAATGAAACCATTTTGACTTTAGTTATAGTAATGTTATATACTATTAATGATGATAATTATAATGATGATGATAATGATGATAATAAATATAATGATGATGATAATGATAATGATACTAATGACAATGATGATACTGATGATAATTATAATGATGATGATGATAATAATGATGATGATGATAATATGATGGTAATGATGATAATGATAATGATTATAATGATGATGATAATTATGGTGATGATGATAATTATAATGATGATGATAATTATCATGACGACGACGACGATGATGATAATTATAATGATGATAAAGATGATGATGATAATTATAATGATGATAAAGATGATGATGATAATTATAATGATGATGATAATTATAATGATGATAATGATGATGATAATGTTGATGTTGATGATGATAATTCTAACGGTAATGATAGTTACTATGGTAATGATAATAGTGTCGATTATGGTAATGGTATGGAAACTGTATTAATGATGATGTTAGTGGTCCTACGTTTGGTAAAGGTAGTCGTAATGTTATCGACAGTTATACTGATCATCGTAATGGCAGTAAGGATTGACATTTTAAATGAAATTGTTGTCATTACTGTTCGAGATGGCAATACAATGGCAAGAACGATCAATTTGATAATGATTTTAGTGTATTTTCAAATGCGGTGAAACAATTATAATATAAAATATAATAAGCGTAAATATCTCAATATTTCTTCTTAAACAAGCGACCTCAAAATTTTAGCATTCTGGATAAATTTAGTATTGATTCTACTAATTCTAGCAGGATAAATGTCTAAATCATTAGTTCAAATTTAAAATAGCTGATTCTGTAAATATTTTTTCGAGTTTGTTCTTTTCGTAATAAACTCTGGGTTGAAAAGTTTAATTTGATCACCAACGTAGGCAAATCACAAAATTGACGTTTCCAGTGTTAGCAATTTTCGTCAGTGTTCAAAATATTTATAACTATTTGCTTTCCCTACACGATGCGGTGATGATCCGAAACTGTCAACCTAGAGTTGATTAAAACATTTCAAAAATGTGTGTTTTTCTTTTAAATTATTAAACTTGTATTTGCTTATGTATGGGAAATGTATTTTGGAAGTTAATCACATATATTAGAATTATAGATCAGCAAAGCAGCAAACCTTGGTCCTCTGTCTTGCCATTTAGCCCACAGTTTGTCCAAATACCCATGATGAAACCAAAATTCTGGAGCGCTTCCTGATTCTTTCACTGACATTGTTCCACCGATGGCGTTGTGAAGGTCGTTATGAATATAAAGTCGAACTGCATACTCAAAACACTTAAACTTTTTCTGAGAAAGTTGAAATAACGCATTCACGTAACTATTGTCTGTTAATTGGGGGTTAGTGCGAAAGTTTCGTCTCAAGCAGTTATACGGAAGCCATGGGGACATTTTCCATTTTCTTCGTGAAAACGGTCCATTTTCAACACAATGATCCGATGCCGTTCCGTTCCCTCCCAAGCCGTGGGGGCCTGGATGCCAAATATCCCTATAATGGCTTTGTCTAAAGATGAAGTTCCCTGATACAGCTCGGGTCCAGTCCCAGTATGGGACAGTGACCCGACAGTCAATTTTACGTAGCAGATTTTCAAATTGCAAAATGTACCAACGGTGCCAAGGAAAGAAAAACTTTAGTACGTGAATTTTCCAAAAGTAATCCGGGTGAAATTTAGTCAGCTTGTCGTATTCCTCTTTGAATGGTTGTTGTGAAGAGACAATTTTGAGTGTGTTTACGTATCGAATTCTTTCCTTGATAGTCATGGAAGTGAAGTCTTTTCGAACTCTATAGCATTCAACCATTTCCCCATTCTTGCATGTGCATCTTCTGTTACATTCATCGTAGACTGTTGTGCTTCCAATGCAATCTCTGCGCCCACCTGTTAATAACACTCTTTTTCACCCGTTCTCCAAATCATATCACGACTTTTTAACATGTTAGTTTAAAAGTTAAAAATCAAGCGAGGCCTAGAGCTACAGCTATCCAAGCTTTCGCCGATCTACGGCATCATCAGGGAATGAATAATAAAAGGGATAGCGGAGTTCTAAATACCGACTAACACGATCGACCGTAACATAGATAATAGATCAAAATATCATTGTACAATACTAGTAAAACAAATGGCGTAGCTATGATAAAAGAATAGAAAAATATAACAAGAAGAAAATAATTCAAAATAAAAGCTCGCTTAATTCAGCGAATTCAGTACGTGAGTTTATGCTGGGTTGAAGTTTGCGGAAAATTAAAAACGTTTCATTGAGACGTAAATTTATGAGGTCAGGTTCTTGAATGATAGCACTAATGAAAGTGTTATGTTAGTTTAAATTTAGACAGCGTTCTTCGTCAAATTGTGTCTTATTTTGTTTTCTAGCTATCTAGACTCTAGTCTATATTAATAAAAACTAATCAGAGGAAATCTGACCTTATTCAAGTGTGGTGTAACATTTTACACTTTACAGACCTCGGCCTAAGGGTTGATTTGTAACGCCTTATTGATCTTTTACCGTACCAAAATGCCAGCAAACACTATTAGAAAATACTTTAAAAAGCTAGACAAGATCTTTTAGTTCATTTTTCCAAAATTTCAGAGTTTACAATTCAAGTTGTGTTACTACTCTGTATTGGTTGCCGATCAAACAGGACTTTATTTCATCATTTTTGATGAATATCTAATCGTTAAAATGAAACATTCCTAAAAAAACCTGAAAACCAAGATGGTTTTAAACTTGTATTATTTCTTTAATAGACCATTTTCGCATTGCAGATGCAAAACAACGGATTTAGTTTTTGCACTGTTAGCCTCATTTTGTTGTTAAACATTCAAAAATACTTGCAAAAGAGAGCGAGAAGTCACGCAAAAGACAAAGTATATTATATAATATTTATGCATATAATATTTTTTAAAACAAGAAAAATAAATGATAAAATCGGTTATCGAGCTTTTGATAAACCTTTATGTCATTTGATAAATCGCTAGGCATGCGTGCTAATTTCAGAGTAAAAAGTGATATAAAGATATCTAGATCTATTTAAGTACAAACCTTTTCCTTTAATATCTTCAGAAATGGCCACCAAGTCGTCAAATGTTTTTACACGCAAATAATATTTACTGATTGGAGAGCTGGCTAGTGCTAGTAAATATGGATCTGAATAAGGCACTCCAACTGCAATGACGTAGAATAGCCCATCTGGGAATTCAAATAATATTTCCCTTGAATTGCTTTGTTCTCCAGTCACAAGAAACATTATTTTCTTTGCATTCTTTCTTGCACCTTTTTCTTTGCGAAAGACTTTCTTTGAAAGTAATTCCAAGGCTTTTACAAGTGAGGGCTTTTTTCCAATGTACCTATATATATCAAAATGATAAAAAGAGTTTTCTTTATTTGGTGAAATTAACCCTTTAAGCCCAACTAAACACGTTAAATGCTTAATTCTCCCGTCTAAATCATACTTTTGATACAAGCAGTTTGTGAGAACTTCACATTTCATCTTACATAATTATTTTTACCCAATAAAAATCCTTAATTTTAAGTACAACATGTTTAGATTTGGTTTAGATATGTAGAAAAAATTGATTTGCTGATAAACTTGTGGTTTAAAAGGTCAAAAAGTTACAGTTTCTTCGTACTTTGTAGACAATTGTGTAGAGCTGCAAAAGCTTGTAAATGGGAACATTCGACCGTATTTCCAAAAGAAGGTTTAGTATTTGCTACAAAGCCACTCAAAAATACCATGGACAGGATGAGGTCCATGATCATGTATGCATTTTGTGTTCGCCTATGTATGTATTTTCTGGCGCAACTCATACCGAGTTTATTTCAACTTAAAATGTTGTCTAAAATACGTTTTTTAGATCAATGAACTATATGATTATCATTCATATAACTAGGTTACAATTACCCTCGGTATTTCGTGCTGATAATGATGGAAGTTATTTACAAACCTCAGTGAGTCGATAGCTTTGATTGTACACTCTATGTTCACATATTGGTTGAATGGAAACTCCAGCCTTGCATTGGACCCATATAACACCACAGAAACCTGGGTAGCGGAGGGGTTAACTTTAAACTCCCGGACAAGATTCCTGACAAATTGTTGAATTTTAGCGAAATTCCTTTCCCCAACACTAGATGAGCTATCCAGTATAAAAACCAGATCTATTTTTGGATAAAGACGGGTACCTGAAAATTTATTAAAATGGTTACAGTTTGAGCTTTAAGGAACATTTAAACAGTTTCATTAAATTTATTTTCTAATATTTACTGTTATCACTGACAAGGTTATGAGGCTCTTGCGTTTGTAAAAGAACATCTCAGTTAGAACAACGTCTTATAAATACTAAGGGAATAAATCAACATCGCGCGTGTTTCTAGACAATAATATAAAACGCTCTGACGTTTATTTCATAATATTATAGTTTATTGCTGCGAGCCAAGCGAGATGCCTCCTAGCTATTCGGAGCACAGTGTAATCTTCGGATGTCACTAGCAACGAATATGCGATACATACGATCAGCGGCTCAAGTCCATACCGTATTGAGAGTTAATTCAAGGATGTCACTAGCATTTGGGTACACACGATACATGCGATCAGCAGTCCAGCTAAGGTGTAATATATACTGTATGAAAAGTGTAATACCTAAGTAATATGTATTTCACTGGTTAATGAAAACCTCAATGCATTCACTTCAGCACTAATTTACTCTTCTCCCCTTACAGTAACAATACAAATTCATAAAATGCCGAAAACAGAACAGTATTGTCGCAATAACAAAATAGTGTACTCGTAGCATTCGCTTTCTATTAGAAATAACCAGTAATATTATTTTTCCTTTCTATCATTTCCTTTCTTTTCTTTTCTTTCTTTTTTCTTTCTTTTTTCTTTCTGTTGTTAAACTCCGCACTCATTTGTTCTTTCGCTCGACGCGACGACCTAGTGGCTTTACCTCCATATGGAGGCAATAACCACAAAAAACATCAGCGCTTGTCTAAGCTGGAAATTTTATGTTTGTATACATTACATCTGTGGCCAATCAGAGCTCGCGTTATTTTAGGATTGTTTTCTAAATCTGAATAAGAACAACGCGTGTTAATTTTTCCGTAAGAATGATAAATGCACAAATCCACGAATTAGGACGTTTTAGTAAACTAGCCGTAAAATGTATTAAAATAGCGATATTCTAAACAGTATGTATACAATAATTGTCTTTCTTCCTTTCTTCCTTTCTTCCTTTCTTCCTTTTGTTTTGTTTTCTCTTCTTTTCTTAACTTTTTTCTTTTTTTTTTATCTTTTCTTTTTTTGTTTGTTTGTTTTTTTCTTTCTATCTTTTCTTTCTTTCTTTCTTTTTCTTTCTTTCTTTTTTCTTTCTTTCTTTCTTTCTTTCTTTCCTCCATCTTTTTCTTTTACTTTTTTTCTTGTTCTCGTTTTTCTTGTTGTTTTTCTTGTTGTTTTTCTTCTTGTTCTTCGTCCTCTTGCTCTACTCTTGCTCAGTCCTTCTTTTTTCTTTTTGTTCTTCTTGTTTTTACTTGTTCTTGTTCTTTTTCTTCTTCTTCTTCTTCTTCTTCTTCTTCTTCTTCTTCTTCTTCATCTTCTTCGTCTTCTTCTTCGTCTTCTTCTTCTTCTTCTTCTTCTTCTTCTTCTTCTTCTTTTCTTCTTCTCCTCCTCCTTATTCTCATCGCTCTTCATGTTTTAGTTGTTCTTGTTCTTGTTATTTTTCTTCTCTTTTTTCTTCTTATAACTATTTTCAT
>JAPEIX020312388.1:0-14446 GCA_026122405.2 Zoanthus sansibaricus
ACGCAAAATATAGACGAGAAATAATTATTTTCACAACTGCCGTCGTCATTTCTTCCGTTCTCGATCTTAAGGTCCCTATTGACACCTTGACAGTACGCCATGTAAGCTTCCCATGAAATTCAAGATTTAAACAAGCTTTGTTATTGGCTGAATTAAGGTTGGGGTGAGTTTTATCTTTCCTTTCATTGGCTCAAATTTCATGGAAAGCTCACATGGCGTACTGACCGACAACTCTCTTGATCTAAGCAACTTTAATTTATTATTAATCAATGCAATACAAGATAATTTTAATTATAAATGGATACGTTTTATAACATAGTGAGAAGAATTTTCAAACTGACATTTCGGACTTTGATCCTTCGTTGGAGTGAATTCCAGTACAAAACAAAATAGATTAAAATTTTGTTTTTTTGTTATTTATAAACAATCCAAACTGATTTTAGCTTGTACCAGTAACACATAATAAATTAGCTTTAAAAATACCAATTGAGGGTAATTTGTAAATTTTCAGTTCCCACCGCTCTGTCGGCGAATCAAAGTTCAGCTAAAAGACAGGTAATAAATTTATGTAAATTACTAATAAACCAAGTTAAATATTGAACATGCTATTCTAGATACATTTATTGTGTATTTTACATCAAAAATTATCGTAAAGATTTGTGTTTTAACGGTGGTGTACTAAGGCTTGTTTTTTAGTTGTACTCCGAGCAAGTACAGAAATTCAACAAATCTCACAAACTCCAATGGAGTCAATATGCATCCTTCCCATCTCAACTGAGCAGTGTTTCATGGCAATTTTGAAGTAGCTTTGCTATCAGCAATGCTTAGAAATCCAAATTTGTTAAAACTTGTCAATAAAGTCAGTCGTTCTAACAAATAAGATTTTCGTATTTCCAAAATTTTTGGATAAATTATATCAAAATAGTGTACAGTGGCCACTGAACAGTACTGCAAAGTTTTATTTATATCTGCCATTTTGCCCACGTCGATTGTTCTGACAGGGCGTTTTGGGCACTAGTGATTTAAGCGTATGCTATCTCCGAAACCTAAAGAAAAATCTTTATTGATCAAAGTAATAACGAGATCTCCCCTTCAATGACAATAGTATTTATTTCCCCTTTCGTATCGGACACCAACACAGGCTGCAACCATGCAACTTTCCATACGTTTGCTGTCGCGTCACGCAGCATTTTCACTGGTTGATAAGGGCTTCCTGTGCCTCACTATTCGCCTCCTTTGACAGTGCCTTGTACGACAAGATCTAAAAATCTATAGCTTCTGATTCATCGTTAGTTTCCGTCTCATTTATTTTCTCTGGTAAGCAAAGAAACGAAAATCCAAAGAAATGTTGTAATTTCAAGCTCTGGCTGAACTGGTTTAAAGGCACGTATAAACACCTGCCTCTTGGTGCAGTATACTTAATGAACCTGATCATTGGAAAGCATTTCAAGATAAATTTGATAGAAAACGAGATGAAATAGATCTTAGTTCTAACAGGGTTTTATTGTTTATTTTTTGCCAAAGCTTTTTGTTTTTTAAAAGTTAAAAAATTACAACTTTCTGATTTCAATAAAACTCTGTAGGCAGAGGCCTATCTATAGACTTTCAAAATGAGTTTGCCAAGGATGTTATTTGATGACTCTTGCAGTGATTCTGTGACTGATGAGGTGATTGGTACACACTTTATTGATTTGTCCAGAATATCAAATGATGGCGCAAACGGTAAGTTACAAAGCTGCTGCATGAACAGGACTTGTTGTACGTTTGTTTTGAACAGTTTTCATAACTCTTTTCCATTGGAATTTTTTTTGAACACCGTAATGATTGTACTTTTTAAGCAGACCATTTACCAATCTACAATACACAGTCCGCCCCCTAGTGTCTTTCTCGCCTAACCAATTTAAAATGTTTTACTAAAAAACCATCATTCTGTAGACAATTTTGAACAGCGAGTTTTCTTAAAAACTGTTATTTGTAGACTTAACGGTCTTATTTGCATAACATTATGAATATTAGTGTTGATTGAAGTTTGGTTTGAGCTTATAAAAATGTTTAAGCTAATAAGGCTGGTGGCAACCCCAAAAGAGGTCCATTTTCAACAGCCCGTACGAGATTTTACCGAAATCAAATCCAAACCTTTTTAAATTCTAGTTTTAACAAAATTAAATAATGTATTGAGCTTTAATAAATTAGATTTTGAGATTAACGTTATAATTGGAGTTTATGAAGTTTACATTTGAAAACTACTACTTCTAAACTTTATCTGTGTATATTTTATATATCACTTGATGAAGCTTTTTCTCTTCAGATTCCTGGGTTCCAGTTAACAATTATGGTCTTTCATTGTCTATTTATAAATTATACAACATTTGCCAGTCTTTTTTATAGATTGTGCGTGATTATCTTCAAAGCGAACGCGTGGTTTCTCCTCAGTTTTATGAGAAATAAGCAGTTTCAGACCTGGATGAATTTTAAGTAACTTGAAGATTATGGCAAAATTTTACTTCATCACTCATTCTTTTGCTTTTTTCATTTTACTTTGAGCCAATCTCCGTGCTGGAATTGTTCTTTTGCTTTGTTGCTTGTCTCATAAAAACCTGTTGTTTTGGTTTTTGCTGATGGCTATCTATGTCTATGTGTTAGTGTTCTTGTGTTAAGTGTTCGTTGGCATGATTCACATTTCTGCGTTTGTTTGTGTTTTTTTAATTGAAGCTTGTACAATTTTTGTTATAAATGTACAACAACATTTCATTCTTGACTTTCATTTTTGTGGGTAATGAATGAAATGGCTTGCATTCATTCTTTTTTAAGTAATTCTTTCCTTTGCTAGAAATCTTTTGACTGAATAATCTTAAAGTTGCACAGGCCTTATATTCTTATACAGGTTTAAGGGCAGTCTATTTAGGTATTAGAGAAAACAACTGTTACGCTCTGGCTCACTTACTGTACCGTATAAATACATTTGTACTCAAATTTATGATAATTTTCAAATACCTATTTTCATTTTTATATATATTGTTACATTATTTTGTGATTTAAAAATATACTATTGAAAATTATATAATAATTTGAGTAGCATACGTGGGTTTTCGTTGGCCTACAAGTGGGTTTTCATAGCATTATGAAGCACGAAAATGACGTGAGTAATTTGGCTGTGGCAATTTACAGTTTTAAGAAAGAAATTAAAGTATACATACACTCCTCTTACATCGTCTTTCTCTTTGTAAAGACTGAAAATGATAATTTTGTAAAAGAAAAAGAACATTTTGCCCGTGCTTCCATAGCCTATTGAAAACCTCTGCGAAGTTTATGAGCAGTTTTTACCAGGTGAAAACTCTCGACTGCCTCTCGGGTTTCACTGATCTGCTCTCGAATTCTCTCAAACGTTAACCTCGGTTTTCACCAGGCTATAAAGGCACGGAGAGCATGTTTTATTTCTTAAATGCAAATCAGCATAGCTAAAAGAGAAGAATAAATCAAACAACAAAAGAGAAAAATGAGAAAACGAAGAAAACTTCGAAGGAAACAGGGAAGGTAAAAAGAACACAAATAAGAAAAACAACAAAACATGCAACTAGGAGAAAATCGAATTTTGAAGAAGATAGGAGGCAGACAAGACTAGACAGGGTTCGTACGGGTCATGGAAAACCTTGAAAGTGATGGAAATTTAGAATCTCATTTTGTAGGCCTGGAAAGTCATGGAATTTTGATTAGAGTCATGAAAAATCATAGAAAATGGGTATAAATAAACTTATTGTTAAAAACAATAATATGAACACAAAAGGTCAAATAGTTGCATCTTTCCTCATGTTTTTATGAATCTTTCATTTTCACGAAGGAGGTATAGCTTAACCTCAATCACAATACAGGCAAGATGGCCTGGAATTGAGACCCAGATTTGCCGTGTAACCACTCCTGCAATAAATGTTTATGTGACAATTGAAAGAGACAAAGCAGTTCTCAGTAGTTTGCATTTTAATGTTCACTTCACTGCTAGGAAAATAGCAAATTAAATGTTTTCTTTGTGTATTAAAAAACATATATTTGAACAGCGCTAGGTCATAGAAAATTTTAAAAGGTCGTGAAAAAAAGTCACGGAACTTGAAATGTCAAAGGGTACGAACCATGCTAGAGTAATGCGCATGCGTGCATGTTTCGTGTTGTATGTTTTAAAGGAGGGTCTCGGTGCTTATCATTGATATATCATAAAACATATTGTAAAGGTCATAAATGTAGAAAAGAAAGCAAAGAAACCCGAAATTCAGCATTTAGCAATAAAGCTAGTAGAGATGGAAAAAAGAAACAAAAAAGATATATTGGAAGCAGTTTAATAGCAACAACTAACCGAGGTTAAAGTTTAATAAGTCAATGAGTTGTGAGTCAAAATCATTAACCTGAAAAAAAAAATACTGGTAACCCTAACCCTAATCCTAAAGCCAACCTTTAACCCTAATCCAAACTTTAGACGAAGAACCGCTGACCTACTTATGATTAATGACTCATTTGACTCATAAACAATGACTTCTCGAACTAACCATTAAACGTGTCGAAATAAAAAGTTTGCTTTATGAAATGATTTGTTACTAGTTTCATTGAAGAGGTTTTTCTTAATTTTCCTCTGATGAAATTCGACGTCTCTGTCAAAGAAGTCAGTGAGCCAGAGATAAGTGGTTGTTCTCAAGCTTTGTGCCATCTTTGTTCCATCTTAATAAAAGTTTTTCTGTTTTTTCTTTTAACGTTTCGTTTTATCATTTCAAGATTAATGTATAGAATCATTTGTAAGTGTTTTTAAAACCTCTATTTGTCCGCATGCAAACTGAATGGAATGTTCTTTGCACAGTCTTTATAAATAGTTAATTTATATCATTACTTGATCAGTTTCACTTGATATCTTGCGGCAGTCTTGTTTATTGTTCCTTTAAGGGAAGCTGAACACTACTTGTTTCAGTTTATTCTCTTCATTACTGGATCATTTTAACTTACTTGATGTTCTTCTTGTGATTCTTTTTTGCTTGATGTAAATGCTTTAAAACACGTTTTCTGTTGTGTCAGAATTGGAACAAATGTTCAGTGTTTAATTTGAGTTCTGTTGAGTGCAAGGTTGTCGTTCTTTTCATTTGCTGTGGATATATTTTTCACCTAACCATTTGCACTGCTCTAATATCGTTACTCTTGATTCACATTTTTAGTGTTTATTTTGTTTTGTTATAAAGAATTAAAAGTTTGAAGTGCAACATAATAGACTTTTCGCACACTAACATCAATTGCACAAGTTAAAGATACGGGACAAAACGAGGGTGTTTAACTAAAAAACGCGAAACTCGGGCGATTATAGGTTGATTTTTAAACGAGAATTGCGTGGCTTATATGTTAATCATTTATCGTCTGTTCATTCAAATATTTTATAAGGAATACTTAGTATTTTTCGATTGTTCTTTGAAGCATTTTGGAAATTTTTCCCATTTTTTTACCAATGCAACATAAAGAAACTTGATACAGCATTGCATTTGTTGCACTTGCTGAATTCTAGAGAGTATGTCTAGGATTTTATGTATCTACATTATACAGTTCTTATAACTTGCGCCAGAATTAAATCATAAACATGGTGTAACACACCAGCTAACAAGGTTAAAGCACAATTAAATAACTTTACCTTAAACCTAAAACTTTTAGTTTAATTGATTAAAACATGTTAGATTTAGCTTTTAGTGCACCTGTTGTGAGATCTCATTGCATTATGTCAAACTGCACGTTGCACAGGGTGGCTCTCTGAAGTCTATATTCCTGGCTCTGGCATTAAAGTTCCTGGTTCAATTCAGGCGCCTGGTGTGTACTCTGCTGCATTCTCAACTGATTTCTATCGTAATCTCTAAACTGAACCTCAACATATCAACCTATACGAAGTACCTTATAGAGTCTTTAAGCATGCTAATGTTATCATTGGGGATTTTATTTTTTCGTATCATCGTTTTACCACGACTGATATCAATTTTACATTCTACTAATCTGCATGATAGAATGTATGGACCTTACTAATTCTTATGTAATTGATGGAACCCAGTGAACGGCTGTCTTTGACCTGTGCTTATGTTTACAAACTTGAGATGTTTCTGCTTCATCAAAGAGAGAAATGCAAAAAGTAAAGCTTTGCATTCCTTCAAGATTAAATCCCATAAAACGTGTATCTGATGACTATTGATACTGGTTTCCCTACTACCTTCTTGCTCTTTTTTGTTCGAAAAACTACAAGAAATATTATTTTAAACTTATTTTTTGTAAATCTACGTTTTTTTCCTTTTCTTAGTTTTGATTTTATGAAGTCCTTCCTTTTGGTTTTTCTGATCCACTCTTCCGCAAAATTACCACTGCGAGATGTAATAAAAACGTCATTGAACTGAAATATTGATAGAACATTTAAGCTTTCCGTAGTGGGGTTGTCGTTTCCTGAGCTAGGGGCCTTTGTTTTTTTCACTCTGTGACACAGATTTAGGAATACGGGAAGATTTTCTTTAGGCATTATCACCAAGAGCCATATTTGGATCAACAGATCTCAGTCAACTGAAGTCGAGGACTCAATCTCAGATACTGGGCACCAATAATACATCCTAACTCCCTGTTCCTGCTGTTGTCTTAAAAATGTTTTAGTGACTGAGCTCTATTTTTGTGAATTGAAATTCAAGATAATGAAAAAAATGAAACAAAAAAATCATTCCAATTAAACTAAAGGAATACTCTAGTTACTCTCCAAGAATTCCTTAACAAAAGAATTTTTGAACCTAAAAAATACACTGGTAGCACTATTACTGTTCACGTTACCATTCAGGGCTGTTATAGATTTCACAAATGAGACTTCCGGTTTCGATTTTTTTGTTTGAAATCAGCCCTTGATTCTCCTGGAGGTAGAGCATTATACATTGAGACAGAACTAGAGAACATAGTGGCAGCTATACCCCATGGTGACAAAGAAGTGTCGCGGATAACTTGTTAGTGTGTTTAACAGTTTATGTTCACCATGTTCCCAGGATAGGATGCCTGTTCTTCGTGGACCCCATCGCGAGACAAACGATTAAACATTTGTTAAAGGGGCTGTGCCACACTATTTTAGCATCTTTTTAAAATCCCAAATATGTCTTACCCTCAACTGAATTCCAAAAATAACGGTCAAGGTTTGTTATTTTAGATTATATTATGATGTTAATTCTGTTACCTGTCATTTGTTGCTGCGGATGGCAAGGATGCAAATGGATTGAAACTTGAAAACGTTTTCAAGTTGTGATGCCATCTAAACAAAAAAAAACCCAAATATGGGTTGCTCTTTTATTAAAAAATCATTTTGATCTTAACAATAAATTGACCCAAAACAACAAAATCGTCATGACATTGCTCCTTTTCGAAATAATTCAAAGATGCTCTTCACGGTAATGATTTGTTTTGTTAAAGTTTTAAGAATTATTAATGAGAATGAAATATGAATTAAATATTGTCTTTAAAGAACAGGCTTCCTTTTCCAGTGAACACAATTGATATTCATTTTTTTCAATTATTTTTAGATTTATTTTGTAATTATGTTTTGTTGTCTTACTGTTCTTTACTTGAATTTTTTTATCTTTAATGTTGTTTAAAAGTTTTTTGTTTGTGTTTGCCGTTTGCTTGACTTTTAGTCTTAGAAATTGTTTAATAGTTCCCTACTGTGTACATAATTTGGCAAAACTTGTATCAATTTGTTCGGTTAGCGTTGTAACTGTGGTCAAAGACTTGCAGTGAGCTGATTTCAAACCCATACAATTTTTGCTTTATGTTTCTAAGGTAAAACAACTTCTAGTAATTAAGAAGAGACAGCAGTGAATATAACATCTAATCTTTTTACAGTGTGACTAAGTTAAATCAGCTCGATGCCTCTTAGAGGAGTTAACACACGTCTTTAATGCCGTTAAAATCAATATTTGTTTTGTCAAGGTGCTGGGTAGCCATAGAGTATTGCAATACAACTCTAAGCACTTAACAAGTTTACAGTTGGATGAAACATGGGTTCATTGTAAAACAACTACTAGCTAAAATATAAAGCAAAATCGTTTGACATCACCGTGACTTAAAAATACGTAGAAAGTGTTTTTCTTTGAAGAAATTAGTGAAGGACTAAACATAATGCAGCGCAAATTTTTTGGGTTTTCTCCAAACAAGGCACTTGAATTCATGTTTCACCCTTTTATAATAATGCATTACAAATGTCTCATTATTGTTATTAATGGATATAATCTTTAGTTTGTTTTTTAATCTACATATCTAACATAGTTTGTTTTCCATAGCGTGTAAACAATTAGTCAGGTGAAGTTAAGTTGCTAATTGGAGCAATGTTTTTGTTTCTTTTTTATTTTTATGTTTGTTTGGTGGCTGGTGATCACTATGCAATATGTCGGGGTGACATCGGCTCCAACGCAAGTTCATAGATACCCAGCAGATATTGGTAGCTATGCCCACCCTTTAAACGGTTTTGTTTTAAAGTTTTCTGCCCCATGTTTGAATAGAAGCTGAGCCATGTTTATCTGGTGCAAGGTATATAAGCATGTTTGTTTGAAATATAAGGCATACTTTTGAAAAACTGGATCCAAATTTTGCTCTTGAAAGTCAGTTAGACATCTTCTTGCTGCACAATAACTGTTATGTGTTATCCAATGATTTAGTCAAAGCTGATGTTCGCTTTTTACAGACACATTTTCTTCATCGTAGTTCAGTACTGGTTCAACGTCATCAACCATTATCGTCAACAACATTGTTGTCACCGTTATTAGCATTGTCATCATCACCCTTATTATTAACATTGTCATCATAACCGTGATGTTATCAACATTGTCATAATCACCGTTATCATCAACGTTGTCATCACCGTTATTATCAACATTGTCATCATAAGCGTTATATTATCAACATTGTCATCATCACCGTTATTATCAACATTGTCATTATCACCGTTATTATCAACATTGTCATCACCGTTATTATCAACATTGTCATAATCACCGTTATCATCAACGTTGTCATCACCGTTATTATCAACATTGTCATTATCACCGTTATTATCAACATTGTCATCATAACCGTTATATTATCAACATTGTCATCATCACCGTTATCATCAACGTTGTCATCACCGTTATCATCAGCGTTAAGTGTCATCCACGTATTTTTTGAATAACTTAAAGTTTCATGTGCCTGTTTCTTTACTTAGAATCATTCACGTAAGTTAATTTTGGTGAAGTTAGTTTCAACTTTAGCCTCATAAACAGAGAACCTGGCTACTCACATTACTGTCATGTGCTTAGAACCAGTTAGCAAGTCTTGCTAGATTTTGCTTTCTTTACACTTATGTAGCAAACGCCATGACTTCATTAGCATGCACTAACAATCTCAAAGCTTCATAACTGCATTTTTTATTGTGAAATACCGTCTTTTATTTAGATACATGGCTCAGCAACCGGAATTTAACATTAAAACCCACCATGTAGTTAATGTTATTCTTTTTAGGTTAATATATCTGGTTTAATCAATTAATTAAAGATAACGTTTACAGATACAATATAAAATATAAGCAAATGTCACATAGTCAATATTAGTGCTTTCACACGTATATGTAGTTTTAAAACCAAATCGACCTTCGAGGTTTTGAAAAACGCGAATTTCGATTTGGTTTTATCTTTTGATGTTTGATAAAGTGTCTTGAACATTACTGGCAAAAGTTATTTCTTAATTTCACCTTCAAATCAGTTAAGAGTTTGCATGCTTAGAAGTTTAGTAAATACAAATTTAAACAATATTTATTTATTAAGATAAAGATCAGGTGGTTTCTTATTCCGCAATATAATTTAAATGAAGGTGTTTTCACATTGTATGGTTAATACTTCGAGGCTATACGAATATTCAGACAAATATTACGTCCTGATGTTTTCAGGCTTATTGTTCTGTTTTGAACAGTCTTTGAAAGTAGGAGGTGCTGTGCAAAACAAGATTGTAAATTGTTTCACTTGATTCGTATAAAAAAAATATTTAAGAAACGCCGTCTAATTTCGTCTGTGATTGAGATATAATTTGTTGTGAAACAGAACTATTTGCTAGTTCACTTTGGTAATTATGGTCATAATAGTGCTCAGTAATAATTGGAAAGAGTAGAACTTTTTTTTCAAAACCGTTTTTATATAAACAAAAGGTAAATATATAAAATGAATGCTCGAGTCAACTGTTGAACAAGTTTGGAATTAGGTGCACAGTAATCGTTACAAAGAGGAGTGAGTATTAGTAAATAACAGAATTTGGTTGTGTGGTTTTTCATTAATCTTGCAAGTCAATTACTTTCAAGAAGGGTTTTCTGAAATCAGAATCAAAAGTACATTTCCCTGTAGATATCATTGAATTAATTAGAAAAGCCGTTTATGAGAATGAAAAATAGAATGTGTTTAGGGAAACGACAAATTTTGCATACCGTTTTTAAGGGATTTTCTTTTCTAGCAAATAACTTTCCTTGAAATTAAGTGTTCAACTTGCTTTGGTTAGTAAAAAGTTTGACGTGTGTTTCTTGTCCGTTTTGTTGTTTGCTGCTGTCATGGCTGTGTTTTTGGTGCTTTTTTGTTTTACTTCTTGCAAAGTTTTGTTTTGCGATTGTGTCATGCATGCAACGTCTAACACATACTGTTTTTATTCACAGACAAAATGAGTTTAATTTGTCCTTGTTGATTTTCATGCTGAAAGTTACTAACTCACCATTATATTTTTGAATTTTGATTTTGACACTCTCTTGCAATTCCTCCTGAATGTACAGAAAAAGTTGTATAACTTACAAGAAATTTTGCACGTCATGTATGGCATATTCTTAGTTTCAATATTACTCCATACCTTCGTGGTTTATAATGCAGTTAAAACAGTTATTATTAAATATGTATTGTGTAGGTAGATATTTGTCGTTTCTATCTTAAATGTTTTTATACTGTGTTAGGTTTTATGCCCACATTTGGCCCCTGTTGGGTAAATCTGTATGGCTCAACCAGGGATTACTCCCTGTTTGATGAACACAACGACCTCAATAATGGTCTGGTAAGTAACCTGTTATTAAAGTGTTATATTTTATAAGTATCTTCCTGTTTTGGTAACACGACCTCAACAGTGTAATGGTATACACTTTTCGATTTATAATAACTTCCCATGCATCATTGAGGATTTTAGCCTCAAGTCTTCCTATTATGTTTGAAATATAATCATACATATTTGGTTTAAACGCTATTTATATGTATCTAAGAAGATATGAGCTTTGATATTTGATGTACAACTAGATAGAGAAAAAGAGGAAATAATACTTAACAAAATGTTCTTTTAAAATTTTCATATATTGTACTCTAATTGCAAACAGTGTTGTGCTATTGAATCTTGACTGATTCATATATTTTGTGCTGTAAATATAAAAAAAATAAAGTTCTTTGCCTCGGATGTGTTCTTCGCATGTTCTTATGTATTGGCCGATTTTCAGCCTGATGTTTTTATGGAAAACGTTCTCGTAAAACAAAAAGAGTAAGTATTAGGTAAATTGTATTGTTTAGGGCAAATTCCTTGTTTGAAGAAGTCGACTTAAGTACTTAATGGTCTGTTAGGTATCCTAGCTGTTAAGTAAACTTGCTTGGTTTAGGGATATATTCATGTTTTAGACAACTGCATGACATTAGTGTTTGTCTTGTAAGTATTTAGGGAAATTGGTATGGCTTAGGGATTTATTCCTGTTTCAGAAAGTTGCCCTATCTGCTCAATAGTCAATTAAGCATCCTAGCTGTTAACTAAACTCGCTTGTTTTAGGGATAAATCCATGTTTTCTTGCAAGTACCCTATAGGGAAATCGTTTAGGATTTGTCTGTGTATGAGGAACCTGGCCTCATCAATATTTTATACTGCCACCTGGTTATCCTAGTTGGTCAGATGCAAGCAGTGTGTTTCTTAAGGCCGGTACACCAGTAAATTGTACCGACGTTCCCCGATGGCTGTACCGGTTTTCCCCCAACTCGAATGTTCAAAATAATTCTGTTCAAGACCTCTCTAGATAGTGACCATTCGCCGCTTGATGACCTGGTACCCACTCCAGGTGTACCTGCTTTCCCACTTAGTGTACCCCACTTCCCAAGCCTTAAGAAACACACTGTAACATAGTTACATGCTTGCTGAATCATGCATATGAGGCACCATTTGCAAATATCATAATGAAATGCCAAAGATGGCCAGAAGTACCATTAATATTGGGGAGGTCTGAAACCCAGTATGTTGCCATGGTAACAAAACTGTTAAGCCTAAATTGTGGAGCACATTTGGTACAATCTTACTGCAAAGAATGAAACATTTCTGATAAAATATGGATAAGATATCTTTTATCATATCTGATCAAAATTTAGTTGAGTAAATGATGTCATCTCTTGGATAATTTGCATATTTTAAAAAACTTGAATATCTCTGGAACGGAAAGATATATTTGTGGTAAAACTTATTTTTGAAAACACTTTCAATATCTCAATGCATCATAATCATTTGGTCGAAGCAAAAAGCAAAACTATCCCCCATTACTTGTCAACACTAAAGCTTAGTAAATACAAGAGTGTCGTGTTTATTGCGTTACAATTGCTTCATTCTTAATCAGAAGAAAATATATTCAGATCATAGAATTACAACTTCGTTGCCTCGATAAACAAGCAGATAATGACACATTTAAAGGTGGGTTTGTGAGTAGTGCCTGAAATGTTTGGTAAGTCAGAATATTCGGAGGTTAATCGCTTGATCATGATCCCAAAATTTTTCGCAAGTGTTGGAATGTTCTTCCTCTTTTCTCTGTCTAGAGCCGGACGGATTAGTATCTCTGATAACTCTCGATAACACGGCACAACTACCGCGATTGTTCGATTAAATACAGCGTCTGCGATGCCCTTTTTAATGCGACTTTTATTCGAGGGTGGAGTTTAATCGAGTTTTTTTGCCAAAAAAATCTTAAGACTCTAAAATTTGTCCAGCTATCTGTTTCTTGAGGGTCTCCTTGTACTCGGCTGATGAAGTTCAAAAACATTTTATGCTCTATATTTATCTGGCCTATTTTCAATTATATTTAAATTTGATGCTTCCGCTTCAGCACAAAACAGGAAGCTTAATCATGTGTATTTTCTAGACTCTCTTGTGTATCAGCCCTATTTCCTGTTGTACTAAACTTCTTGTTGCGGTGAGCAAGTAGAATGCAATACTCGAACAAAGAAAAGCCAGATACCTTGACATTGGTCATGGAAAACTTCAACATCGACAAAAGGAAGATAATACTTAGTTATGGTATAACGTTATACATTAAACATAAAATTAGTATTCCCCCAGTTGCTTTGGCTTGTATTTATTTTAAGTTAAATCAGTATTGACTTAGTGAGAAGTGGAAATCGTTTTGCTTTTAAAATTTAACTTTTTAAAGCTTCGAATCGTTCCCTCAAACCGTCCTCACCTCTTCCCGGTTGTAACTTAACGCGCCCTTGCTGTCTTTCGACCATCAGTGTTTTAACAGATCATTCAAGAATCTGAAATTCAACTTCTGTTTATTCGACTAATATAGTTCCAATTCAAAGTTACCAACTATATAAGCTACTTATGGACTTTGGCTTATTCATAAACATGAATTTTTCTCTTGCGTGCTTGAGCAATAAATCAAGCGCAGACGTTTTGAAACTTTATGTAACCTGTAAATTGTTTGCAAACATTTCTTGTTTCCTTTAATTTACACATTTAAAAGCATAAGGCTTAATTATTCGTCATAAATTTAAGATAAAAAATTTAGGTTTTCGTTTTTGACTCGCGGATTCTCCTTAGGAGTAGCAGTTATAGCTGTGACATCATTTGCATTAAGTTTTATGCAACATTGTTGTAAACCCCCCAGCCTCCCAGTAATTACGGAACTGATTTTCCTTCATTTTACTGTTTAAGCACCTTAAGTTCAATTCTTTGATTTGTTAAGGGAATTGGTTATATGTTTGCTATTATTAATGCATATTGGTTCGAAAAATTTAAGCCGAACTGAGAATAGCAGAGGGAAATCTGGGATAACACTCACTTTTTGATAGGAATCTTGAACGACTTGTGTGTGGAGGATGTTAGTTTGGGTCTGAATTGTAGTTGTACTTGTGCGCAGTATCCGTGGGTCGTCTCGTTGAGACAGATTTATTGTTGACAGGAATCTTGAACGACTTGTGTGTGGAGGATGTTAGTTTTGGTCTGAATTGTAGTTCTACTTGTGCGCAGTATCCGTGGGTCGTCTCGTTGAGACAGATTTATTGTTAACATGAATCTTGAACGACTTGTGTGTGGAGGATGTTAGTTTGGGTCTGAATTGTAGTTCTACTTGTGCGCAGTATCCGTGGGTCGTCTCGTTGAGACAGATTTATTGTTAACATGAATC
>JAPEIX020312943.1:0-14444 GCA_026122405.2 Zoanthus sansibaricus
GTAGACTCGAACAATCGGCGTGTGCATTAATTTGTGTGTATTTTGTCTTTTTGAGCATCTGAGCAAGAAGTTCATTGGACGATATCTTTCAGAAAACTTGAAACTTTTCTCGGTTTGTACAAAGCTTCGTTCGAAAACCTTGTGCGTATAGTATCAAAGCTATACGCAAGGACTTCTGGGTAATTTTCCCAAACGCGACGTGACAGATAGATAGAAAGATAGAAATATTGACGAAAAGGTAAACCTAAACTCGGCCTACCACAGGTAGCCCGAGTAATAAACACCGTCTTTTAGTGTCTTTGCTTCAAACATAAATACACCAAAATGTAATATAATTGGGAAAACCGATAGTCGAGGAATTTTTGCAAGTGCCGAAGACAAAACTAATTCTCTAGGGGGGTTTGGGGGCATAAAAAATGATAAAAATTTCAACGCTTGCAAATCTGTATTAATTTTAAAAACGATTCTTTTAACTGTAAACGTTTTTATGTACAGAATTTCTAGATACTGTTGTACTTCTTCCCTCATCTAGAGCCTTCCTGTCGTAACAAGTAAGATCCTATGGTTTGATCCCACCGCTGTGCCAAGATTTGAACATTAAAATTTTATTTGTTCCATCCTTTTAAAAGCTAAAGGCAGTGTGTGCCAGTGTAAGTCAGTGCTTATCTTCGTTTCTGTAGTGTTACTGTTCAGCGAATGAGAGTCTACAGTAACTCCCCTGGACAGGACACTAATCCATCGCCGGTTAGCTCCCAGCAGAAGCTAGTACACTCTTTTTTTTTATTAAGAACCAGTAAAATTTAGCTCAGACTCAATGTTCTTATTTTTTCGGCTATTTCAGGCTCAAAATGTTCTTAATTTGTTCTTAAAGTGATGGACAAAGACATTCTACTGTTCATTTTTAATACCTCATCTTTTACTGTTTACATACGAAACGCGTGATTTTGAAGGAAAGAAATGTTCAGTAAAGACCCTAAATTTTGAAAAAAGAATCGTTAGCATCACACTGCCGTTGCGTTCTGATGCTTGTTTGTTGCTGTGCATGTTCCTTCTATTTATTATTTATTCCTTTAAATTATTTTTTTAGTTTTTATTTTTTTAATTTTTTTATTAAAAAAATTTCAGCCTCAGATTGTTCTTATATTGTTCTTATTTTTCGAGCGATTTCAGCCTCAGTGTTCTTATTAAGTTTGTTCTTAATAAAAAAAAAGAGTGTATCTGCTGTGTATAAGAAAGACAGGAATTCAATTGTTCTGTTTAATTTGCTGTGCAAATAATACACATAAAATATATAACGACAATTATCCTTTGAGTAGCTCAAGAGCATTTAGCCTTGACCTCTGAAAAAGATGTTCTTATAAAAAATAGTGTGCAAGATTTGTCTCTCTGTACTTTACATATTAAGTTATCAGCTAAATCATTTTTGATTTATTGCAGTCCGGCAACTGGGGCGGATCCGGGAAGGTTCGGAAAAACGGCCCTTCAAATTCAAATGATAAAAACTCCTTGAGTGAAAATACATAAAAAGCAAAGACTAATGTGTTTCTTTTAATTGATAAGATATACATGAACAAAAACTTTGCTCGGAATGTCTTACTTAACCCTAAAAAGGAAGAACGCTTCTTTGAGTTCTCGCTTAGGCCTTATAGTCCCTATATCTCTTATTTTCTTATCATTTAGATAAAAGTAGAACCCTTCAGTAATACTAAATTTTAAAAGTTATACATTTTTTTTTTTTTGCGGTTTTTGTTACTGTTTCCGAGTTCCGAAACGTGCAAATAAGACGGTTCTGGGACAGCTACCGCGCGTTATTTCATTATGAAGTCCTGGTTAAATGACGTAGGAGAAGGTACTTGTGCAGCTTCCGGTTTGATACTAACACTGTCAACACAAAATTTTTTTTGTTTACGCTTTAAAAAGCACAGAGAGAAATTCAGTTTTAAGTAATTTAATTGTCACGTTTTTACTTGTGAAACATTAATGACAACGAAGGACGTTTGACTACTGCTACGTCACAGGTACCAGTCCCCTGCGCTCGATCAAAATTTGAATTCCTAACTTCTTTTGAATAAAAAGTATACTTAAGTTCGGATTTTTTCCTCGGTTATTCGAATTCTGAGTTCATAAACAACAATAGCTGTCATTTTAAGCTTTAAAAAAGCGATATAGGGACTTTAATCTGTTGCAAAAATTGCTGTCAAACATTTTTTCTACCGTTATTAAAATTGTTTCAAAGGAATAATGATACAAACTACAGTTATGCCGTAGAATTTACTCTTTTTGGGATCTTCATTCCAAACCTTTCCGAGATGTCACAGACCCCTAGGACGATTTGCTTTCAACCCTCCCCCGTCCTCCTATTAAAACCTACATCCGCCCCTAGCCGTCTCTACATGAGAACTTGATTTGAGCTATGACATTGCCACCAGCAGCTTCAGCCTAGCCCGAAGTGCTTTTATTAAGTAAAATATTTCATTATCGTGTTTTAAACCCCATCCAGTACGGAATCAAGGGTAAGTTTCACTAGTGTAAACATGTTTTCTTTTTTAATAAATTATCCGGCATTGCAATATTAAACCTGCAATAGCTCTTTGCTACATAAACTTCTGTTACAATAAAAACTGACCGATCGAGAAACTAGCTACACTTTTTTTAAAATAAAAAACAGCAACATTTTGCTCAGGCTCAATGTTCTTAATTTTTCAGCAATTTAAAGCTGAAAATGTTCTTAGTTATTATTTTCTTATAATTGTATACTATACATATGCCAAACTATACGTAATTTCAATACATTTGGTGACCGAGTATGCAACTTTTGAAGGAGAAACGACAATACATGTACATTGTACAGTACAGTATTTGTTACAGATTATTAGTATTTTAAAAATAAGTTAGTGCAATTGCTTGCAGCGTTTCACCATTGCTATAAGGTTTTTTTTTTCCTTAGCATTTTTGTTTCAGCCTCAGATTGTTCTTAATTTGTTTTTATTTTGCAGGCAAATGGAGTCTCGCTGTTCTTAAGTTTATTAACGTTCTTATATAAAACAAATGTATTGAACATACACAACCAATATACATTAATACAAGTTTGTTAATTATACTACAATGATTGTTGCCTTACACAAGCTGCTAGGAAATTGGCTTCAGTCATTTGCGTTTTTCTCAAACACAGTTCAAACAGTCTATTGCGAATGAATAAATGCGTCTATTTTAGTGTATGCGCTTAGAGACACGAACGACAACTTTGCCATTGACGTCAAAACATCCAATCTTAAGTTACAGTTGATTCGTGTCCTTATAATTGAAACCACGTGTTCAATCAAAGTTTTTGACTATATAAGGTCAAAGACATTAACGTCAATTTTTGAGAAGCTTTTTAAAAATTTGTGTTAAAAGCAGAAAACACTTCAATCTTGAATTACAGTTGACAACTGTTCTGATAACGTGTCAAATCGTGCATCAAAGCAACTCTCTGGGGTTGAAGGTGAATAGTTTCTGTTCACACCGCGTTTCATAATTTTTAGTTTTGTCTATTTTTGTCTTTACGGTTTTGCATTTAGTTTTTGTTACGGCGGTATTCAGTATACCAAACGTTTCGGTACCACAAATCGTTGAATCTAGGCCATCATTAAGCCGTTAACTTATTCCTAGAGGTGTGACATCAAGCTATCGTAAAACAATTAGTTCATCGTTCCATCGTTCCTAGAGCTTTCAATGATACAATGATCCATTATTCCAGATCGTCGCCTCGTTAAGTCATACGTTATTATTCATCTTTAACATTTGAAAAAGTGATTGATTATCTATGTTTTACATGCACAAGCGGTTACTCGAACTTCATTTCAAGATATTCTCTTTCTTTCTCCTCATAGCTATATTATAATAACATTTAAACTGCCTGCCTTATATAAATCGTATTTCATGAATAATAATCAATCTAACCTTTTTATTAAACTGAAATCTAGATGAACATTTAACTATAAAAACTTTAAAGTGACCTTACATTGTGTTCTCGTCCTCGATTTCTGATCTAGAGGGCGAAGTGCGACCGTTTATAGTTGTATAGAGGGCTACGCTTGCGCCGTTACAGCGATCACTGCTTCCATAGTATCGTGAGTCTTCCTTCAATTTCTTGTGCGCTTGTTGGCTGGCATCTGTGTTGTGTGGGCTGGCACAACGTCGGATAACTTCATTCTTGATCTTAGGACAGCAGCAAAGGAGATGGGCCAAATAACGCATGTAATCTCGCCGGAACTGACGTGTAACGGTGCCATACACGAGAGGATTTAAGCAGCTATGGAATATTGTCACCGGCAAAGTATACGTTCTCATTGCCGTTGCAATTTGCTTATGCTTTGCTTCTCCAAAATCTGAAATTAGCCAAGCAATTTGCCCGGGCAGCATAAACAATGCAAAGAGAGTTACTATAGTAGCAAGAGTTTTTATAACTTGCATGTTTTCTTTTCTTCGGGCACGGCAAATTTGGCTTTTTGATAGCTTGTCTTTGGACGAGGAACGACTTAGATCAAGACCAATACGAATATAAGATATTGCAATAACAAACAATGGAATAACGTATTGGATCACAAACAGAGCCACGGTGTAGCTCCTTCGATATTCATCAGTTGGCCAGTCCTCCCAACAGTCAGTAGATCTCTTGAGGTCTATCTTGTTGACTATTATTAGAGGCAAAATCACAAGGAATGACAACAACCAAATTATCGCGATCCAAACAGCTGTCTGTTTCTGTGAAAGTTCTCGTTTGAATGGATTTATGATCACCTGGCATCGATGCACCGACATGGACGTCAGGGTAAAGATACTTAATAGATAAGTGGTTGTTATTGTGGGAGTTATAAACTTGCAGAGTCCAACGTTTTTCTCTACCCTTTGCTTAGTCACGTTTTCGTAAATGAAGAGCGGAAGAAAGCAGATGAACAACAAATCACTAACAGCCAGATTCATAATGAAAATGTCATTCACGGTTCTCCTAGCACGCTTGCCAACTACTACGACTAACACCAGTGTATTCCCGGTTGAGCCTAAGATAAGGGCGATGATGAACGAGGCGAGCAGAATGTAGTTGATTATCGCGTTTCCTTCTGTCAGCGTTGGAGCGCCAGTGTTCGTAGTGTTGTTAAACATCTTAGCAATGATTCACTATCTCGACGAAAGCTTACTGTCCCTTATTTACGTTTTCTCTTGTAAAGAACCACTGCAAATTGTGCCTAGAATGACCACTTTGATGCTAAACCGTTGCAAGCAACTTTATACAAAAGCTTTCTCACGCACAAGATGCCATGAATAATAAACGGGAGTTCAGCTTTTTACATAGCCAGAAGCCGACTTACCTTGTAACATGCAACTAGCACAGATACAAAGTTGACTTCAATATAAATTTTTGATTTTATCTAAACTTGAATGTCTATGTTAATATCAGGTTTCCTGTTTACAGCATTTTTTTTTTAGAATGTGCCGCTGGGTAGTTACAACGGTTGTCTTGAACTGGTGTATTGGAGTTCAGTAACAGCGGTTTTTCGCCGGCAAGGAATTTATATTCGGGTTATTCTGTGAAGAGAAAATAAATAAGAATCTGTCAATAACAATAAGGAGTTAAACTAAATTGGAAAAATACCAGAAAATTATCAACCGTCAAATCTTAAAAATTATTAAAAAATATGGCGAGACAAACATTAATAAGAAAATAAAAATGTTTGAAGCCACAAGCGAGAATTTAATTCAATCTCTTTTAGCCTTCGGAAAATCCAGCACTCTGAGAAAGGTGCTTTCTTTACTGTTTATTATGAAGCCATTAATTTTCAGTTTGCTGGATATGGTTGTTATCGAGTTAATTGAGACATTGTTATAGTCTGTATGCTCTTGATTTACAGCGCACTTACTTTCAGCCGTGGCCAGCTTTACTCCAAACATTTCCCTACAAATGAACCTTTTTTTAATTGCGTAGCTCCTTAAAACGTTGCTTTTGCGTAGAAACTGACAATACCCAAGTGATTAGTGCAAGAGTGAATTACGCATACACACTGTAAAATACAATATGCAATCAAGTTGATGTAGAACGAGTTCGTGTTCGTAAATTTGAAATTGTTGTTTGAACACGTTTCTAGAATTTCTCCATACTGCTCTCTACACTTCAGTTTAGGCTCCATTAATTAGACGTAAACTAACCGCCCGTTTGTTGTATTTTCCCATTGTAGTTTTTTAAGACCTATTTTGTATAACTGCGTGCTATACAATTACAACTTATTGTGTTCCAATCTCAATTTCTATGTTATGTATATACACAACTCCATTCTGAAAATAAAAAAAACATTCTAACTGCGTCAAATTGATTCAAGCCGAGAGATTGTGATTATGGCAAACAACTGGCGTAATTAAGTTTGCAGATCACTGACAGGAATTGAGTCATGGATGTAATACTCAAATTAGAAAATAGTTGCGGTTTATTTATTTTTCCAAACATATTTACGTTTATAAACGTTTTGAATTTGTGTTTTCTTAGTTAGGTAAATTTGGTGTTTTATTGCAAAATAAGTAATATTAGATTCCCGTATTTTTTCCCAGACGTTTCTCAGTCACAGACAAAATATTCCGATTTGCTACTCTTGAATTGAAAATGAATGTCAAAACTAAATTTTCGGTTTTACTTTACAATAAACTGGTTGATAATCAATAACAGTAAAAAATAACGAACTGAAAGTGGGATAAACATGAAAGTTCTTCGGTAGACTTCACAGACTGCGGGACTTGATTTATTTTTGGCCATAAATATTATTGGCCAATTACAATCAAAACCATGCATAGTTTCTTCAAAATAAATTATACTTTAATAATAAACAACAAGAAATATCTAAGATACGGACATATTTATTAAGCCTTAATAAAACCACAGACAACAAAAAAAGCAGGCAATTTCTTGAACGAAATAAAGATAAGTTTTACAAAGGACCGAAGGCCTTTGATAACACCCCATTGTAGTATTTAAAGAAAATTAAAATTCTGTATTACTCTTGGTTTCTGGTAAATTTCAAAGTAAAAAAAAAAGACGTTTACTCCAGCCCTAAGATAAATGAAAAATTGTCGGATTTACATGTCGCAGCTCTAAACTGTTGAATCTTTGACATTTGCGGAACATTCAAAAGCAGTTATTTTTTCTATGTGGCTCAATGCCGGAAATTTATGGAAATTTAATTACTGTGCATACAACATGTCTTGACGAAATCTTTAAATTCATTGATTACAAGTAGCTCTTGAAGGCCGACTAAAAGTTTTGAATTTAAACAAATAAATTTACCAGAATAGCTTCTGATCGGCTCCTTCTTTAGTTGGCGTGATGATATTTCATCTACCTAATATTTAAAAACTTGAAATCTAACTTTGTTTTATTAGTTTAAAGCAGGTGTCAAGAGCCTTGGCACATGTGGTTCAATGGAAAAGCTGAAGTCAGTATACTCAAAATTGCTACTATTTACTTACAAACAGTCGGATCAATGGTCCTTAAGATTGGACCAATTCCTAAAAACTCATTCAGTGCCTGCCTAGAGATCTCACAGACTTCATCGTTTGGTTGATCGTGGTGAATTTCATTCTGCTTCAAATAAAATCATTATGTTTCGTTTGATATGTTCTCCTTTTGATCTAATTGAGATTTAAGTTGCAACTTCCCGTGGGGTATCCTCCAGTTTGATGTTTTCAAGTTTCTACGTGCGATGCCAACAAATATATACTCCCGATAGATTATCACAGCATAGCAACTGAGTGAAAAAACGCGATTAGGAATATCGTAGGAAGCTATTATTATGCTGATGTTCGGCAGCGCATGGTTTTTTTCAAAACAGTTCTAATGAGCATATTGCGCTTTTCAATGGTCGTCTAGGCCCTACTCTAAATTAGATTCACAGTCCGAGATATGATGTCAGCTGCCTTTATTGGTCACATTTATACGCGGAACTATCATTAAGTCCAATATCGACAAGAAAAACAACAAAGAAATAAAAAGTTTTCATTAAGGCTTTTTGAGAGATATCATTTTTGGTAAACTCTGTTCGGCATTAACATTTTTTAGCATCATCGCAAACGTACACCTTATACAAGGAAAGATATCTTCTCTAGCAGTTTTGGTCAAACTGAGTCGAGAAAATAAAAAAAATTGATTGTTCTACATCTGAGTAATTTCTTTAAATTTTCTATTTACAAACACAGTTATTCGGCTGTATAAATGAATGCTTTTGATCTGTTCTTAATCGACAAATGTATATCTCAGACACATGCACAAAAGCAAAAAACATATATATATAAAATGCAAAAAATATGTTAAAGAAACATTTCATTTCCCACCAAAATCTAAAAAAAAAGGAGCGGGTATACTGATAAAGATTAACATTTTTAAATATCTCTTAATGCAATTACAAACGCAGAGTTTATGTACTTATTCCCGAACAGTAATTCTATTAATTTTTTTTGTTTATAAGTTTATTTGTTTCGAAAAAAGCGTTGGTTATTTTGAATTTACATGAATATAGCTATAATCTGTACGTATATTCACAATTTCAAACAAGTGATTGAAATTGAACGAAAATCATGTAATCTATATCACGATGAATGTGACAATATAAATCTAAAGTTGAGAACAAAAGTTTTTTTTAGTAATAAACTAATATCAACATGAAACCCGTTGAAACTTGACAATTAATGAAATCAAATCATTTTACATGAAAATTACCTCTTCGAGTATATTGTTTGGTCCGCTTTACAACACGCTCACACTAATATTATTATATAGGGTCGTACTCTAAAAGTACTTAAATATGAGGAATCGCAAGATGAATTTTCTTTGAGTTTTACTGAGCTGCTGGTATCGAAATACTATTCATGCAAGATTGGAAAAGCAAGTTATATGAATGGATGACAAAAGTTTCAAAATTGGGCGACTTCATACAAACTTTCAGTTAAAGGACAGGCATTACTTTTCCCAGTTCTACGTGTTTTTTTAAAATACCGTGATATTTTAGTTTTTCGCCTGTAATATAGACATTTCTTAACATATATTAGCAATTCTAGGCTGACTATATTGATTTATTCAATTTGCAGAAATTGAAAAAAAAATTGGATGTTTTAGTTTCAAAATAAGCTACTCACCAAGCACTTTTAAAGCGTCTGAGTTCCTCTTTTTTTGCGGGGAATTTTTTATCTAATGTTTTGATTGTATTAATGCAATGGGGTTATATGTTATATTCTCATATATTAACCTCAAGCGCAACAGACATTTTCATGCAGCGTGTGTCAATGTGTACGGGAAACGAGGGTAATCCTTGCCATTCGAATCTTGTAACTCGTTAAAGAATTTCTATTTCACATGAATAGTTAAATTGAGTCAAAGTCGCCTACGCTTGAAATAGAAAATACAAAATAAAAATAATCGGAATGAAAGATATCATTTGTTCCGTAAAAGATATCTTAAATTAAACTCAAAACACTCAAAACTGTCGTTTTTGGCCATTTTTTCAATGTTTAAATGTTTTCATTTTATATACCAATCAATCGGTCAGAAATTGATGCTTTCAGTAACTTTAGATATTGCTTTGTATGTTGCGACAAGGCTAATAACTTCGACAAAAAGATCATGTTTTATTAATTTTGATTTTGTTTGCACGCAATGTTTTCGAGAAACATCATTTTACTAATTTATTCTTAGTAAGTTTACTTTGGGTCCATTTTATCTTTTCCAACACATCATAATATCAAAATTAAAATAATTTTATTGTTTATAGTTTAAACAAGTTCAATTTCAATGATGGTTAACAATCCTTTGGATTTTCATTGACAAGATTATCGTGTTTTACAATTGGCTGGAATAAAACTTGAACAACGTCAAAACTTTAATAAATGTTATCATGAAGGCCAATTTTTCGCATTTGATAAGACATTGTATTGTTCAGGACGGAGGGGTTTAGCAACAGATGTTGTTTTTATAAAAAAACAAAAACAAAAACGTTTTTTCATGTTTTTAAAATTGCGCCAAAAATAGAGTAAATAAAGTGCAACCGCTGCTCATTTAAAAATATTCAGCTAATAAAAAACACTTGAAACACCAGATGGGGTGAAACACCTTGGTTCGGTAATAGATACACTTTTTTATGTGAACAATTTTATAAGAACAATGTGGCTCAGATTGGCCGAAAATTAAGAAAGATTTAAGAACACGCTGAGGCTGAGGCTGAATAAAAAGTGAAAATGGTTCTAGTTGAAACTGTACTAAATCTTGTAATTTGCGTTCGCAATGTATTCACAGTATAAAAGCACATAAGAACCGTTTCCCATTTATTTTTATATCAATTTACTATTCTTCCACAAATGACAAACTTACTCATGTAATAGAGAGATCTCAAAATATACAGACGATCAGCATTGCTTTTCAATGTTTTGTATTTTTGTTTTAGTTTATCATCATTTCATAAGAACAAATTTTCATAAAATAAATTGAAGTTGAAGCAGCCAAAAAATTAAGAACATTTGAGGCTTGGTAAAATTTACTGGTTCTTATAAAAATTGCGTGTATTCACTTCCAGCGTCGATTTCACCCATATTGGTGTCCCAAGCTAGATCACGGTGGCTAGATACATGCACTACCGATAGAGTTCCATTTTCTTTTTACCATAGGAACAAGAATCTAATTCCATGATTGACTAAGCTTTTTTAGCCTGTATAAAAAAGCTTTTGGAACTAAGCCGGGATTTTAGCCACAAATGCCCTTTCTGTTTATAAACTTGCGACTCTTAATTTACTTCATCCGTGCACAAAAAACCTAGTATTTGCCGTATGCTATCAATTTGTAAAAAGATACACGAGTTTTGACATTTGAAACACAGATGATCTAAAATTTACTTATGTACAAATAAAATTTTAGTTTCCTGCATAAAAGTAAACGAAATGCATGTTACACGGATGGACATTAACTTGCGGAAATATATCGTTTTCACGACTTTTTCCAATGTACGAAGAAAAGGTTCGTCGCCTTTGTCAAGTTTCGCATATGTTCTTAACATGTTTTCAAAGATTGAGCATTTTTCAGCCTCCTGGTGTTTCTTATAAAAAGGTCAAGCTCTTATACCTGCGGAAAGGTTTGGAAAACATTAGATTTTTTTTAAAACATTTAGAGTGCCATTTTGCTGGGCAATAATGTAAAATTATTCTATTCTCATGCAGTTTTCAGAATCGCACGCTTTTTTACAAAAATATATCCAATATTGAAAAATATCGAGCCTGAAATTTCGGAAGTTCTAATACTTTCTTAAGAAAAAAAATTCAGATCAAGATTTTGAAAAGGCTATTATTATGAATGTTGAAAAACTGAAATCACATAGAAATTATATGTTTTAACTAAACTATGTGATTTTTTTTTTACGTGGAAAAACCAGCCAACAAAACGAAAAATCCTGCAACCCTACCCGTACTAGCACATAGGGAGTAATTGCAAGGTTTAATGCTTGTGGTTTAGTTTAATTTTCATTAAGAGAAAACTGATATTTTCAGTCTAGATCTAAAATCAGCAGAAAAATATAAACATTTAGTTTGGGCGGGAAAACAATATTCTAGTAAAATAAAAAGTAATGTATATTGTAACGGTGCCCACAAGTGTCTTTTATTTTCTGTGCAAACAACAAAAAAATCATTTTTATTTTTGAAAGACTTATCAATATCTAAATTTGAGAAAACGATCGTACATTTTAATATAACAACTAAAATAGTAATAAAATAGAATTGACTTTATATAATTTTTTAAAATTATATTTTTTTGAACAGAGCTCGAGGAGTTTCCCATACCAGACTACCTAAAATAAAACTAATATAATTTATCTGAAAAAACACCACGTAGTAATGTAAACCACTAACATCGGAGTGAGGCCTCTTGTTGACGATTTCTTAGAAGAACTAAAGTATGATAAGTTAGGAAGTCAACACAGCGTTTATCAAATTTAAACAAAATTCTATATTTCGGCTAGCCAAACTAGGCCTTCTTCAGGAAGAAGAAGAAGGCTCATTTGGCTAGCCGAAATATAGTACTTTGTTTAAATTTAATAAACGTTGTGTTGACTTCCTAACTTATCATACCTAAAGCAAAATGGCTAACAAGTATGATTTCCATCAGGAAATGAATAGCAGAGATCTTTATAGAGTGCAATCATGGAGATGTTTAATTACATTAAAACCAAAGAATGAAAAAACAAGGTAAATCGAGGAAACTTCTGATAAAAGTTTGACAATGCTTGTTGGTTGAAATGTTTCATTCATTTTGCAGTTGCTTAAAGTTCTGTTCTGCTGTTCGTTGATGATCAGCTCAAGTTCAATTTAACTTAATTGAGTTTCTATAGATAAATATTATTCAGTAAGAGCAAATAAACAAGAAATGTAGGACGAGAAGTGTTATCCTAAAAATGCCTCAAAGTCTAGTTAAAACTTCTTTTCCAGTGGTTCCAATTTTTTGTATCGATATGAAGATTAAGAAGAAGCGTTCAGAAATTTTGTACTTTTCACAACACGTAAATTCGTTCAAACTAAGGAAAGTTAAAAAAGGTACAAAAAAATGAATATATTTGATATTAATGTATAAATACACTGGCAGAACACTCTACAGTGTGTGTTCGTCATTTTAAAATAATTTGAAATTGTTTACATAAAACGAACAATATATTAGGGTTATGAATAAAGCTCTGCAAACTGGATACAGCCTAAATTACATATCAGTCTGAGAATAGTAGATGAATGTAAAGCGCCTGACAAGAATGCCAATGCACTTAGCACAATGTTAATTTTTATAATATTTTTAATGTTTAACTTTATGATCTTGTCAAGGAGTCGTCCCAATTTTCCAATTATCGTCAATGATCTTACTGGGAAACAGACAAGCTCTAATTTCATCGTCAACAGTAGAAAATTTTACCGTTTCCCGGTTCTAACTCGGCCGATTAGCATCTGGCAAAAGCATGGTGATACCTGTTTATTTCTACCATTCTCGCACCAAGATATCACAATCTTCATGGATGTAGAGATTCAACCTGGCTCATACAGTTCTAATTCTACTGGCCTAACACGATACAGTCTTTCGATTTCAACAACTTTTGGATCCAATTCAAATATAAATTTCCCCACCAAGTTCAGTAACTATAATTATTGAAGATAACAAATAATGGAGCTACGCTCAAAGAATCCTCTTCCGAGAAATCTCTTTCTGAACAGTTAGCAATTTGTAATTTATCTCTGAAGTTGCTGAGAGACCTGTGTTCGATCAGCTGTACGCCCACATGACTAACAATGACCTATTTCCTATTCTAAAATCAGCATATAGAAAATTCCATAGTCCCGAGACAGCACTCTAGAGAGTACTGGATGATACTCTTCTCAACATGAAAAGGAAACATGTAACACTCCTGGTGTTGCTTGATCTAAGTGCCGCGTTCGACACTGTAGGTCATAGAATACTGCTACGTTGTCTCGAGACCTCTTTGCGCACTCAAGTGGATTACCTCTTACCTGTATCACAATGTGTGTCAATTGACGGAACACTCTCAGAAAACTATCGCAAACCGTGTGGAGTTCCTCAAGGATCCTGCCTTGGTCCGCTGCTATTCTCAGTCTATGCCAGCAAACTTTTTGAAGTAATTAAGTATTACTTACCTGATGCCCATGCGTATCCTGGTAATTCCCAGCTTTATCTGACTTTTAAGCCAGACAGTTATACGTGTGAAACACTAGGCATTAGGGGGAATGGAGAAACGTGTACTAGCTGTAATAGCATGGATGATTTATGACAAATTTAAGCTTAACAAAGACAAAACCGAAGATATATTCATCGGAATCCGGCAACAACTTAACAAAGTTAGGGCTAATGGCCTATTCACTGGTGATAGTGCTGCGTCTGCAGTGAACGTGGTCCGGCACCTTGGTATATTGCTTGACTCTAATATGAATTTTGATGCGCATATCAGCAAACTATCTAGCCTATCATTCTACTCATTATGTAACATTTGAGACACATTCGCAAGTATGTAAACCCTGAGCAGGGCTCGAAATTAAGAAAATTTCATGGTCGCAGTTTTGCGACTGGTTTCAAAATTTTAGTCGCAAAACCAAAAAAGTTAGTTGCAAAATTTTGACTAACTTGATTATGGTTAGAAAGGTGTATTTAATTCATTTCTAGTTAAAAAAAATAAATTCATATTATAGTTATTTATTTCTTATGCGTATAGCAGGTATTGTGGCAACTAGAGCAAGATCCAATCAAGAAACTCGGTGAAATTGTTCAGAATGCGTCGAGTTATCTTGCATTGCCGGATTTCATACCGAGAGAGCCTGGGTACAAGTCCCTTAATTCTTATATTTACGAAATATGACTAATATAAAAAGAAAGACCACACTATAAATAGCAA
>JAPEIX020313440.1:0-14440 GCA_026122405.2 Zoanthus sansibaricus
AAGTGGTCTTTTATCCACCCCCGCTGGTGGGGGTGAGATAATTTATGCAAACCTTTTCTTATTTGTCGATCGTTCTGTTATGAATGTGAGGCCATGGAGGAAATATTACTGTTATATTCTTGTCACCTTTATCAATGACCACACACATGGTCCATACACCTTCATCATCTACAGCTTCTAAAATATCCCCAATGCAGTAGTTCATAAACATTTTCACAAAATTTAAATGTTAAATTCTAATCTGAATCTCACTTAAAATATATCAAAGTGGCACATTGAATTTAAAAATGCGTTCCTCACTATGCAAAGAGCCAATCGGAAGCGTAAACAAAACAATAGAATGACTGTGCTCGCAGTTCGATGCTCTGCAGTTAAGCTAACAATTTTAAAAGACCAGTTTTACCTGTGGTGAAGTTGTCATGAATAGTCACTAAAAAAATGATATTAATGATATTAATAGTCACTAAAGAAATGATATTAATCTTGCTTTCTCTTTAGATTTGATTATAAAGTGCACTTTTCTTGTAACTGAAAAATCTTCTTAGCATAATAATTTGCTACAAATTATATAATTATAGAAAATCAAAGGCCATTACTATTCATCTTAAAAGATGGGGTATGTGTAATAGATTTCTTATTTTCTTCTTGACATGCAGGTCTTAGTTCCATTTTGTTTGCACTCAACATTGATAATGAGGAACTTAATACATCTAAACTGGTAAGATAATTCATTCAGTTAAACTTTCGATTTAGAATCTTTTTTCTATCTCTTTTTTTTCTGTAGTGGATTTCAAAAATTTCATTTTGATTATTTAAGGAAATTTTGTATATTTACAAAATTACTTTACTTTTCTTACCAATATTTAATTTAACAAATTCAAAATGTTTTCCATTTCATTCCTGGCAAGATTCTTGATTTAAGTTCCCCTAGTTTGTTATCTAAAGAATCATTCTATGTTGAGTTACAAAGCCAGTGTGAACAATACTAATTAGAACTAACATTGCTTATGATGTTGTAGAACGTGCCTTCTCCCAGCACAAGGGAAGTGCTGAACAACTTGTTGCCAGCAGTACCAGTACTCCAAGTACCTTCCAGAACCCTCCCAGAACCACAACCTGTATATTCTGCAGAAACATTAGGTACCTGTTTGAACTTTACAGTGGTTCACAATCTATTTGCTCTCAATAATGTTGGAATTCAGTAAAAATGTTTATCAAACTCATTTTCATAAAGGATAGGTTGGACTGATACTACATCCCTGTGCCTTTAGTAGGCATCTATCTACAGTATATATACAGCCCTGTATATCTTCAGTGTTATTACTTAGCAATCAATTAAAATTATCGCTTGCTGTCTGTGATTCTGTTTAAATATTCTGATTAAATTCAGTTGTTATGGAACAGCATTGTATATTAAACAGTTTTTAGGAGCACATTTTTGAACTATATGATCTCTCAGTGTCACCATTGTATCTTACTTGATATTTAAAAAAAATAATAGAAGCAAGCTGATAGTTGGAGATGTATGTATATAATTATTTTCTACTCTGATGATGGCAGTGGCACCATACAGTTGAAACATGTCAATATTAAAAGTTAGAAACAACTAGTTCAAAATGTACCTATAAAAGTTGGTTGGAAATGTACATATTATAACAACTAGTTGGGTACATGTAGCTATAACAGCTAGTTTGAAATGTACAGTTAATATCTATTGAAATGGTAAAGTTGCTACTTCACCAAAATTATTATTATTGTTTACATATCAAAGCCAGCAAAGATGCTACTGTCAGTTTTGTTTTATAGCTACAAAACTCCACCACCAACCTTCCCTATCCTAGGGAGAGAGCCCTTGTTTGCCTCCTGAGTATCAAGGTTTCATGCAGTGACCATGGTAAGAATGGAGAAGAAGAGAAGCAGTATTTCAGAAGAGAAGCAGTATTTCATGCTAGTCTCTTATGAAGCATACAAAAGTGAAAAAATCACCGTGGGCTTATTGACAAGTATCAGCTGATTATTACATTGATCAGTTATGTTGCTGTGCTCCAATTTACACATGGTTGGATTAGCAGCAGCCAAATGTATTCAGTCATATTAAATAATACCCATAAAATTCAGTCTCTAACTGGAACGAAAACACTAAACATCCCAGTATTCCTTAGTTGGTCTCATCTACAGTATTGTACAAATTAGTTAAGCTTGTTACAACTGATACAGTAAACTTGTAATTTAATAATTGGATGATCTTCCATTTTCTAGAGCCAGAAATCTTCAAAATAGAAAAGAAAAAGAAGAAAAAGAAGAAGAAAGTCAGTGCAGCTATTGTTTCAATTGAAGAAGATGTCAATTCACCTCGTAATTTAACAACTGAACTGGAGGAAGTAGAAGATATCACAGTTTCTTCAATACCAGAAACTATTTCAGGAAATAATCCTTCTTTGCTAGAATCAATCCAAAAGGTAGCAAAAGGGCACTCACGCTCCTCTTCCTATCCAGGTCGTATAAAAACAGACTTTTCAGTGGTTGTTGGAACAGAAAAACATGCTTCAGAAGATGGCCGAATGTTTCATGATATCACCAAAACTATATCAGTACCAGAAAATTTGGTTGAACGTTTATCACATAAAACTGATGTGAAAGATGATCCAAAAAAAGATAAAACATTTTCTAATAGCTTCAAATTGCAAGCTAATATTACGCAAGGCGGGACATTTTTAGATTCTGAGAATTCAGTTGATAGGTCAGATTTGTCTTCTAGGAGCAGCAGTGACAAGGTAGACACAAATGATTATAATCATGATCGAACTACAATGTTTTGCGATAATTTTCAAATAATGAACAATGATCATGAACTGAACCTAACTAAAAGCGTGAAGGTCATCACTCATGTAGGGTTGCACTGTGATGATCAAACAAGTAGTTTATCAGAAAATTTAAACATTGCTCTGGAAGCATTAGAAAGGAAAAATTTGCATCTTCTAGATGAAAAGAATAATCCAATATTTCCATTAGAACATAAAAGTTGTTTGGATGAGATTGTTTGTAGTAATCCAGCAAAAGTTTCATCTGCAGTTTCTATAGATGCAAAGCAGAATTGTTGTGCAGAAGAAGCTGAGATTAAGTCCTTAAGTACAATAGATGGCCAGTCATTTGTAGGTAGTCCAGTTACTGGCTGCAGCAGAGAGTTGGACTCACCAGTGACCGCTCCGGCTGTTGGAGGACAACTGATGACTGTTATTACTGTTAATGGTCAAGACAATGAAATGTTCTTCCAGCTTCCATCACAAGAAGAAGAAGCAAGTTTGCTAACTGATCAAGTGAATGCAATGGATAGCTCAAAAGATGACATTTCAGTTTCAAGGTTGGCATTTTATATATTTCCCAAAAAATAACACCAACCTTTTCCAATTTTTATGTTCTGATTAGTTCAAGTTGTTTTGATAACTTCCAGTATATCATAACGTAATTACAGATAAATTGGTCTTTTCTTTGCCTACAGTAGTTTGTCATGGGTTGAGGATGGTGGTGTGACTGAAGTTAGCTCTGACACCATAAAGGAGCTAGGTGATGGAAGTTCTGGCTCTATAGAGGCTGCTGTAGGGGCAGCAGCTGTGGCTCTAGCTGCATGTTCTGATGCCCAAAGAGGAATGGAGAGAGAAGCAAGGTAATTAAATGAGAACATCCAAAGACTTGGAACAATGGCAGTGTCTGGTTTGGATTGATTATTATTATGTTTTTTTATATTTTAACACCATGTTCTGGCTGTTGTTGTTGCCGTCATTTCTTCTGTTAGGTAAGTCATAACAAATGACCAAGGGCTGACAGAATAAGCTTTTCTTCAAACTCTATTGTTGGCTTGTGTTGTGCGCAGTTGAAAAATGCAAGTCTTAAGTGCATTACTTACTTCATTTTATCTCTGTGATTTTTGCAGCAGCCACCACAAATTGAATTTCTGATGTCAAATTTGTACACTTGTTGCTTTATCATCACTAGGTAATATTTTCGGGGGCTGAAAACTCTGCCAAAAGAGTTAAAAGTGATTTTTCAGATTTTGATGCACTAAAATGTTTCTCTAATTGCTAGTGATCCGCAATTTTAAAGTATTTTTGAATCCGACTTCTGACAGTAAGTTGTGTTTCAAATCTAAATTAGAAACCATAACTTCACACAAACACCAGCACCAAAAACTTATGGGTCTGCTAATTCCTGTACCCAGAATGCAATAAATGTATTGTTCTGATATAGATATTCATGTTTGTGTAACACAGGTTCAGTTTACTAGCAAGGACGCCTGAAGATAATACATCTAATGTAAGTTTTTGGTTTTCTGCTATTGTTAATTGTTTTTTCGGCTTACTCAAGCCAGTACAGCAAAACAACACTAATTCTTTTGATTCACAATGTTTGTGTACAATTACAGGTTTAAATATTGTTTTATTTTCTGTTAGAAAATTAATTTCTTTCCCTAACTATCCAAACTCTAAGCCATCCTGATATTCCTTATATTTGACCAATGGAGAAGTTTACTGCTGTCAAAGTATAGATTGCTCGAATATCTAAAGATGATGGTGGATAGAAATCAACTCATTAAGTTGATTTTCTATATTCCAAAACTACAGCTACTTGGTTTATGTTAACTATAGTGTAATATTATCCGTTTTAAAGCAAAGAAACATTGTTTAGAGTTCAAGGATAATAAATTTAAGTTGTCTTTCCAAAATTAATATAAGTTAACATAGTGAAAATAAACATCTAAATGCCAGTGTTCCAGATGTTCCACTAGTTGTACATTGCCTCTACAGTTCTTAATTTGAAAGTCTTTCAAGTATGCAGACTCTCAAATCACTTTCTGCTCCAAGTTGTTTGGACTGGTTTCAAAAGTTGTGTTGTTAGGGCACTCACTGCTGAGCTATCTGTTAGCATTGGGACACTCTGCTTTTCGATCATTGTTGCTGGAAAGACCATGGCATTTCAAATGCAACTTGCAAAGTTTCATCAGGTGATGGAATAGACTGAGAGAAAAGGCTTAAGATACATTTCCTCCTTCAGTTTTTGGTTGACCTTGAGCTTCCCCGTCGGCCTATGGCTGGTCTTGTTGGCATTTTTGGCAACTGTAAATATTTGATTACCAAGCAAGTGGATGTGTCTCTCATGTTCCTTTATTCGTTCCTGCACCATTCTTCCCTTTTCACTGATGTAAACAGTGTCACATTCATTCAGTGTCACTGAACAAGAAGAAGTGTATATACACACCATTCAGTCTAGTCCATTGCCTTATAAAGATTTCCTGGTTGCAGTCAAAATGTTGCAATTTTTTCAGAATCATTAGAGAATCACAGATATGTTTGTTTATTTATTTCCACATTGGATTTTTTTAAAATAATATTAGAAGAGTTGTGAGACCCTAAATCCTTTTATTACTGGATCTGTCAACTCTTTGGCATTGTGAACCATGTGATTTTGTTACACTGCCTCTGTCATCATTTGGTTATTAGATTGGTTTAAATCCTATCTTACATGCAGAACAGAAATGGTAATCATAAATGACACCTGTTCATATCAGTTGCTCTAAGGGTATTCACACATTTATGTGGCTTGTTATTAAATATGTTTCTGCATTTTAATGCACTTGTAACAGATCAAAATTTTAGAAATACTGTTTAATAATTAGTTTTTTTTTGTAAACGTTAATCCCTTTTTCACCTTCCTTTATATCTATAATCAAAGATGAGCATTCTAATTTTTGATAATCTCTTCACATGTAGGTGGACTCAGATGGACATGATGGAATGTCCAAAGGTGAAGGACAATATTAACAATGTTTCTACTGTCAATTAATGTTTTTAACAAAGAATAAAATAAAATATTTAGTTTTTAGTTGAATATGAAAGTAGACCTGCATAGATATTGTATTTATATTTGTTTTTGTATATTTTTTCTCGATAAAAAGCAGATAAACTTTATGCTTGCAGTTTTGTTTCAAAACGAATGTTGAAGAGAAATGCCAGAAAATAAAGCTTGCATTTTATCTTGCCGAAAGTTTTTTTCACTCATAAAGTTAAGTAGTTAAGCTGATGTGAGATTATTTGAGATGTGAATGAAAGGAGCTCCTTTAAACCTTTTTTAAATTAATACTGCAGAAACCACCTTAAAAAAACCTTGCTGTGGTGAATAGTTATTTGGTATAAATCTACGGTATCTCTCCGGTGTTTCTATATACAGGGAACTTCCCTGCTATAACTAGCAATTAATATATTATAATCGATACACTGTAATGTAAATTGGAGGGTACAAATAAAGTTGTTGTTGTTGTTTGGTTGTTGTTGTTGTTATTTGGTTGTTGTTGTTGTTGTTTGGTTGTTGTTGTTGTTTGGTTGTTGTTGTTGTTTGGTTGTTGTTGTTGTTGGTATCCATCCACTGTATATCACAGAATGATATGTCTGTACAGATGACAATGTGTGATAAGTCTTAGTAAACTCATAGGCCTGTTAATAAGGTATCTAATAGTAATTATATGTTTTAAGTCTATAAAGTTGTACATCTTCTTACAGTTGAACTGAAGCAGGCTATCGTATCAATGATGCTGAGAAAAGATGAAGTTGAGGAACAAAATAGGTTGGTTTAGCATGTTCTTCAATTAGTTGCAAAAGTTTTCTAATATTATATAGCTTTAGGTTTTATAATTATATCAATTTCAAATGTGAAAATCTTTTTCTAATATTATTTTTCACATTTGTATAGTGAATTTATTGTATACAAAATATTCATCTAATGCTTACAACAAATCATTGTTAATTTTAGTTTAGTTTAATAAAAAGATTTAAAGTAATAACAGTTAGCATGTTGCAGTAATAAGAGGTTTTGGAGAATATTGTTTGTTATCATGTACATGTTAATAATATATAGATTTAGGCACTGCCTAAAAGTGGAGCTCCCAAAGAGATTTTAACCGTACTGCAGTCTCTGAAAAACCTATTCCACTCGTGTACACGGATGTCATACGTCTATATGTACGGACGGACAGACATGACGTTGAAAATTCAACTCGATGGATATACCATATTTCCTTAAGTATGGTGCTCCGCAGGAGCTCCGCTATGATTACACAGATTTTTATCGTTTGTATTCATGTAGGTCACTTCGCCTCCTTCTGGACAAAGAAATGGAGCAATCTTCTGACTTGAGGGCAGAAGTAGAACAACTAAATATGGACATGACACAGAAGAACAACAAAGATCAGATCAAGATCCAAACTTTGTCAAGGTATGAAACTGTCTTTTTCATTCAAGCAGCGACTAGCGAGTATCTTACTGAAGATAATCTATGTGATTAGATCTTAGGTAAATATATATTAAGCTATAGAAGGATGAAGAGGTATAACAATTCCCTCAATTCAGTAAGTTAGAGTGAAGAATAAATCATATGTCTTCTTAGTGTTTATTATTTTTTTCTGCAATTGCTAATTGCTAATTCATCTCAAATCATTGTGTATAGATTGAACAAAAACTAAGATTATCATTGTACAAAATGTAAGTGTTGTTTTTATCTGCAATTTAAATTCAACGACTTTTTGGTCTGTACTTTAAAAAAGTAATTCATAAAAATATAATAATTATTATAATTTACTAATGTCCAAGGCATAGGACTTGAGAACAGCAATTTATAAGCATTCTTTCATAGGTACATTAAAGAGCTGGCATAAGTGAGAATGATTGAGTAAGCATTTATTGAACTCTAATTAGATCAGAACTAGAGTATGCATTGCCGGGCATGGTCTTCCTTGCCCAACTATTTGTCTAACCATATTGAATCAATACAAAACGGGGCATTGAGAATAATACTTGGGGCTAATTACATTAGTCATCAAGATGCACTAATAAGATCTGGTCTTGAGACCCTACGTTATCGTAAAGACATTGCCTGCATTAGATTCATCAAGAAAGTTAGAACTAGTCAAATCGATCCACTTTATTTTGCTATCATTGGAACCAACTATACTGAAGTTAATCATGGTTATAGTCTCCGTTCAGGAGGATTAAAGACATATGGGCGTGTGCCTACTACTACGCGTTTTTCTGAGCTTGTTAACTCAAAATATCTGTAAGTTATACTGACCCCCACTATTATCTAGTTTTATAGCTACCAAAGTGATAAATAAGCAATTTCATTTCTTTTCAAAACAGTTTAATGTTTTATTCACCAGAGAGAATGAGCTGCTGAAACATCAGTTGAAGAAGTATGTTGGAGCTGTACAGATGTTGAGGAGGGACCTTAAGGGGAAGCAGTCATCTGATACTGCTGAAGGTAGCCAACGTCAAGATTAGTACTAGAAACCAAACTGCACTTTATACTGCTGAAGGTAGACAACGTCAAGATTAGTACTAGAAACCAAATTGCACTTTATACTGCTGAAGGTAGACAACGTCAAGATTAGTACTAGAAACCAAACTGCACTTTAAGCTCCGAAAAACCATGTCTGTAAGTACTGTTACTACATTCATAGAAAACCCTGATTAATTTAGAATTCAGTATTACAGAAATTTTTTCTGCACTGACCCAAAACACACTGTAGCGTCGAATGATACTCCATTTAATAAAGTACTGAAATATGTCAACATTAGTGCTGACATGTACATTGCAGTGATCATTCGATCATACAAGTGTAATTAATCAGAGGCTGTCTATCAAATTAAGCAAATATCAAATGTCCAGAGTCATAAGCAAGTTATTGATACTTATTTATTAATTTAAAAGATAAAAGATCATCGATATTGTCATTAAAAGCATTTAAGAACTAAATTACATTTAACGTAAGATTTTGAATGAAGACGTTTTATACAATATACTATTTAGTACTGTATGAAACTGTTTAATTGTTTCAAAATCTTTAGAGCTAATGTGTAAAACAGTTAATAAGAAATTCTTCTTTTCGAGTTAGTCAGTTTTAAAAGGTTTTAGGTTGTCTCTCCAATGATGCTTAACCTTGCAAGATTTGGGGACATGTATGTCTTCAGTGAACCTTAATTAATGCATCCAAAAAGCAGATCTATCTGCAGGAACTTTTATAAAGCAACTTGGATGCTTTTGTCAGTTACAAATAACAAACGTTTACATTTTATTTATAACATTTGCTACTTGTAGTCTTAAAAATACAAACAATCAAGCAAGTTGTAAGTGACGTTTTTGGTGCATTGTTAAAATGCTTCTGAATTTAAAAAGATGAATTTTTAACATGAAGTTACAGTAAACAATTTACAAATTTGCTTTCTTTTCATTAATTAGCACTGTTGGGGATCAGACAAGATGAAGTTCTGCCACCGTTACCCCCAAAGGAAAAGACTGAGAAAGAACAGAGGTGAGATCAGTTGATAAACTGTGAACTTTGTTGAGTTTTATATATCAGGGAAATATTAGGAGTTTGGTATAATGTGTCTCCATAATTTATAACACTTTTTCGATTTTTTCTGATAGTGAGGAAACCAATGAGTACAAACGCAAGCTCATACAGGTGGGTTGTTATGATTAATACTTGTGGTTACCGTACACTTTTGTTTGTATAACATCTTTTATTATTTTTAACTTTTGGAGCTGATACAAACCCCTTTTTGTCATAATTGCGTTGGTGTGTTTTATTTATATTTCCGTGTTTAATGGGTAGAGATATCAAACTGTAATCATTCAGGTTGGTCTGTTATTACACACTTAGGTAATGTTAGTAGTTTGTTGTATTAGTTATACATGTCGGTGAGTTGATATTATATTGTTGGCTGTGTTATATATCTTGGTTTTATAACAGTATCAGTATAAGGAACTGTGGTTAATGGAACAGTGCTGACGTGACAGCCTGACTCTCATCTTAGCAGGAAGTCAGCCACACACCAAATTCAACTTTCTCTTTGTTTTATAGCTTTGTTTATGCACTTTATCGCTAGAGATTTAAATGCAGTTAGAAGTCGCCGGATGTCCTATTGGAATAGATAGCTTTTAAAAAACTTGAGCGAATTAAAACAAAAATTTAGCCATTTAGCAGTCAGTGAATTGACTAAAACACGATGGCAACCACAGACAAATCAGCGGCTGGAATGTGCTTTTTCGCTCTTCATCGACTTCAGGGAGTTTCTTGCACATCAGATTTTTACTTCTAACGTCCCTTTGCCATCTCCACTAATTCTTACCAGAAATTTACCAAACTATTGAAAGAACTGGAGATAAATTGGACAGGTGTACGAAATGATAACACGTTTTGACTGAGCAGCCTTCAACATACAGAGTAGCAACTTCCATTACGTGCATTGGCCCTAGGCCTAAAGCTGTGGAAATACACAATGGTCTCCCGTTTCAATTAGAAGAAGAGAAGATCATAGGTAACGTAATGAAATTGTGGAACAACTACTACATTGGTTAGACAAACACCATTTACGAGCTATAAAAGCTCTATGATCAAGCTCAAAAACCAGCAGCTCCAACTGCAGTTCAGTACAGCTATGAAATCCACTACATGTTTGCCAAAGATATGCTGCTAGCTGATATTTCCTTGAGAGCCTTCGTCGAAGTGGAGTTAGAGTATATTCAGGCTGCACGGTTTCTTTCAATTCCAGACCACCAATTAAAGAGCTGCAGAAAGAAATAGCTAGTGACCCAAGTTCTCAAGCAAGTCATCTGGGATGGCTTTCTTGATTTGAAGAAAGAACTGCCGATTCCAAAACATCCCTGTTCTGCTATCCTAGACATACTGTCTGTTGTAGACTGCATAGTAGTTTTCTAGGGACAGTACTGTTATTTCCTAGACACTAAAACCAAAGATCAAGATAAAACTCCATGAAGCTCACACCGGTGTTCAAGCTTGTTCAAGAAGAACAAGAAAAATCTTCTATTGTATGAACACTGAACTTACTTACTCTATTATTAAGTATGACATTTGCTTATCATTCAGTTACAAGCAAAGCAAGGAACCCCTGATTTCACATAAGATGGCAGTAGACCTTGGAAATTAAATAACCTATTTACGCTTGAAGGCAAAGATTAATTGTGTACAGTTGACTATCATTCTGGCTATTTTACAGTCGGTTGTTATTGGTAATTAAGCTCAAGAAATACTTTGTTACCTATGGAATCCCTCATGAGCTAGATAGTGATAATGGACCCCCATTTAGCTCTGCAGAATTTGCTAACTCTATCAGATCAGCAGGAACTGAGTGCATCACTAGCTCTCCACTTCATGCTTAAAGTAATGGAAGAGTTGAAAACTCTTTGAAGATAGCTGCATAAGAATCTCCTGAAGAAGAGCATCGAGTCCAGGTTCTACCTGTCATTACTTAGCTGGAGAAATACCCCAACATAAGGAATGACCACCTTGCCAGCTCAGAGATATTCTGTCATAAGACACAATCACAGCTCCCAACCACAGCTTCTCAAACCCCAACAACTGAAGCAACAAGACAACAGATCCTAAATAGAAAGAGAAACAGGCCTATTACAGTACAATCCTCATTTCAAAGACCTACCTACAAGGTCAAGCAACATGGTTAACATTTCATCCTGGCGACAAGCAGTCGAAGTGGCTCAAAGCCAAGGACAAACTGAAGCACCAAGTAGATATGAGGTCGTACAGAGTGAGAACAGAAGGTGGAGTTTTTTTTTGAGGAATCAACAGCATCTTCGTTATTCAAAGGAGTTCTACCCTGCATACACAGAATCAAGTTATGATCCGCCTTAACAATCAGGACCAGCAAATCCAAAGCAAGTGATCTTCTTCTCACAGTTAACAACTCCAGCTGGCCCAGAGCTAAACCATCAGCCTTCACAGTAATGGGCAAGAGCCCCCATCTGGATTTTAGTACCTATCCCCAAAGCAATCTCAATACTGGTACTAACGTGGCTGGACCCTTTGCAACAGACATCGGCACCTGCTGTTGAGACATGTTGACATTTGAACTTTGCGTGTATGTTGTTACTTTTTTAGAAGAAGAAAGATGTAATGGTATTAGTATTGCAAGCTTTGCATGCTGGGACAGTGTTGACATGACAGTGTGACTATCATATTAGCAGGAAGTCAAGCGAAAAACAAATATAATTTGCTACTGGTTTTACAATGCTGCTTATTCAGTTTATTTAACATACAAGTGTTCTCCAATGCCCGGATTGTTTTCACACAGTCTTATACAAAGCTTAGGTATCTTCATTTGTTTTATAATATGGATTCTGCATGCCAAAAAAGAATAGAAAAAAAGAATGTGTTTTCAAAAGTCGGGTGAGATCACCAGGACTTGGGACTATATTCGTGCAAAACGACAATCAGACAAGATGACCTGTTACCAAGTAGAAGATTTATTTGTGGTAAACTGTTATAATATCTTATCTTTACTTAGTAATACGTTTGTATTTCTTTTATGCACAAAACATATTGTTTTGTAAACAAACCTCTGGATTTGATTTGATGTTTTATATAGTTAAAAGGTTTTAGGTCACTACTCCTTGGGATCACGTCTACAGTAGATGACGGAAGCAACAAAATATTTTATAAAATGGTAGTCATAGTTACTTATTTGCGATCTCTTTTAATCTGATTGTCATTCTACAATTTCATTCTATATATCAAGGTAGCAGAAATGCATGGAGAATTAATGGAGTTTAATGAACGACTTCAGCGTCAACTGAATTACAGAGCAGTTCAAGTGAGACGTTTGAGAGAAGAACTGGTAAATCTAAGAGGACCAGTAAGTATCTTCTAGATGAGTTTTCAAGATTGTTTAATTACCCTTCATATATAATATCTTAAGTATTAGGTTTGTTCTTTGATATTAATTTTAGTATTGTCAACAGCAAACTATTGGAATACAAAAAACATAAAAAGTACTCACTAAATGGGTGATTTGTACCAAGCTGTTGGTTTTGGGATGCAATCAAGTAGCTGTTTTCCATAGGGATCTGAACATTAGAAAACTGATATCGCTGGGCAACATTTTGGAAGCAAAGAGTCCAAAACAACAAATGCAAGAGTTCAAGGCAGCAGTTGCAACTACCAAGGTGCAAGGTGATACAGCTCTGTCTAACGGTTCGTGTTGTAGGGGTTCGCGCGATTGAGTTCTTTAATAGCCCTTTCAGTGATGGGATTCTTGATCAGATGCTTAGTGCAACTAAGTTTTTTTTTAAATGATTTAATGTTGCTTGAGTAGTTTATCTTCAGTGACTTGAATCCTGGGGCAGGATCCGTGTGGATGACTGCAGGAGGTCCGTCCATAGAGTACAGTGAGGTGCACAGTTGTACGGGAGCATTATAGAACTAAATGGCATTCGTTTTTGAGATATTGATTGTTCAATGTGTACACTTAGAGTCTGGCGTAGGAAGGCACAAATGACAGGCGACATTACTTGATCTATTTTTGGGAATACAAATAGCGTTTCACAGCCAATTTGAACTAATGATTTCTCGGATAATGAGCTGAATATTTTTGCCATGAGGATGCCATCTAAAACTAAATATTATTAGACAAGTGAGCTTTTTTTGTAATGTTGTACTTTAAATAAGCTAAGCGTGGGTGCGCTGCAAATCAGGACATTTTGCCTGTATTCCTTTCCAAATTGTGCAACTGGTTAAGTTTAACGTTACGATTTATGTTCTCTTGGACAGTTGTTGCTCGTACAATAGAGTCCTGGGTGCACGTGATAAAACAGCAGACCTAACGTGCTTCATCATCACATGGCATGCATTTCGGCTTGCAAAGTCAGTGGGAGGCATTGCTGTTACAAAGCAATAATTCTTCATTGGATTTTCATATGAGAAAGGAAAGATTAAGGTCGTAATTTTTCCTTCCTCATATTAAAATTCAACAAACATTATTGCTTTGTAACAGCAATTAGTAGTGCTATCAAGGGATCCGCCACCTTTTTCGCGGGAGTTTTGGTTGTCATGGTAACGGATCAGCTGATCGCGCCGCATACGTAATGAGGCAGGCCAGGTGGCTAAAAGCTGAATTGCTAGAATTCACTATTAATTCTTATTTACTATTACTAACCATTACTTATCGATTAGTATTACTTTTTTCATTTATTATTATTAATTATTATTAACTATTGCTAACCATTAATTATCATTTAGGATTACTATTAATTATTTCATATGTCCCCCTGCCTTGCGCCTTGCGCTCACTTCGTTTAAGTAAAGGAGTCTATTTATATAAGTTCATCCCAAAACCGTCTTGTGCTTGTGGGAGTTCAGAAGAGACCAAGTGCGCATGCTCAGTTTGGAACTTGTCTAAAAACTGGTGCAAAACGTTCCAAACTTCATTGTGGCGCTAGACATGGAAGAAGAAAGTGTGGAAGGGATATATCAGGATTTTCACGGTTACCAAGCTGTGCATACGTAATGAGGCAGGCCAGGTGGCTAAGCCAAGGGACAAAAAATGTTCCCGAGGGAGGGGTGGGTGAGTCAGATATTTGT
>JAPEIX020314191.1:0-21941 GCA_026122405.2 Zoanthus sansibaricus
GGTTCATACTGGCAGAGGATCTCAGAGTCATCTAGGGATGTCTAGGGTATCTCTGATATCGGTCCATCAAGGTCCCATAGGTCCCATATAGGTCCCATAGGTCCCATAGCTCCAGGCTTCACGATCCCAACCAAGTACAAGCCTCGTCACGCCCACAAAAAACCATGCCATGGCATGGCCAATCTGAAAAAACCGTAGGAAAAAACACGATTTGTTCGGAAAATGGAACGGGAAATGGCGAAAATCATCGAAAATCCAAATGGGGACCTAATTGACCAAGCTGCGTATCATGGGTGTGCATGAGGGCAATGGGCGGAGCCAATCGCGGCGCCACGCGCCACGTGCTGAGCCGTGCGCTCCTGAATCTTCCGAACAACAGTCGTGCGCTCAGCTTCTTGAAGCAACAAGAGGACTACGGCTGACTACGGTGACTACTTGACTACAGGACTACTTCTAGCATCTTGTACCTTTAACATCTTCAACTACCATCTCGAAGGTCATCCAATTACATCAAAGTACCAAAAAAACAAATAGATCAAAGTAGTAAGCACTTGAGATGCTCTTCAGCTTTCAATGGTTCACAAAGACTCACCAAGTACATAATAACCGGAGGTTAATCCCAGGAAAATGAACGCAGCGATGCGGCTAAGTGGCTGCTCCGACCATGGCCCCCTTCCTGCTGCTGTAACCGCTGCCACTTGCACGACGTACCTCAAGCTATCTTGCCATTCTGAAAATACAGCATCAATGTCCAAGATTGAAGATACTGTAGATGAAAATAATTGAAAATAGATGAACATACGTAGTATGAGCCCAATATCTTTTCTTTTAAAGTCCATGGGGCACAGAAAAATTTACAAGAATTTTAAAAAGGGAACTATCGGCCTGAAATGAAGTTTACGCAAAAGACAAACGGAAGCTTTTTTAAAAAATTAATTACAAGCGGACGAAACTTTAAAGCCATGCAAATATAATTAACTGCTTAAACAAAAAAGTGTTTTAGAGTATTACAAGTTGCACCATTTTTTATTTCAGCGAGCAACTTTTGAGACATGTTCGAGATATAAAGGGTATTTTTGTACCAAGGGGAAAAAAATAGTTCGAGAAAAGCGGAGATTCGAGATAAGCGAGTTCGAGATAAACAGTAGTAAATAACAGAGAAAATACTAGTCAAATCCAAGGGGAATGGGATTTAGTTCGAGATAGAGCGAAGTTCGAGATAAGCGAGTTCGAGATAACCGGAGACTACTGTACTTGTAATAATTCTCGAAAAAGTGCAACACTTTGGATAGTCTTTAAAGTTGACGATTTTTTGGAATACTTGGAATAAACAGGAATAACTGCCTCGGATCATCAGAAGAGAGTTAGAAATACTGACATTGCGTATGTCAATATATATGATAAATAATTCATATATTTTCACCATTATATGAAATGGTGAGTTATAATGGCAAAACTTACAGAAAAATAATGTTATGCCTCGAACGGAAATCAATCCCACGCGGTCCCTCAGTTTCTTGTCGGAATGTGATACCACTACACTATCGAGACAACTCTGCTAGCTGTAGGATTTACTAACGTAGGTAACCCAATTCTCTGCTAGCTGTAGGATATACTAACGTAGGTAACCCAGTTCTCTGCTAACTGTAGGATATACCAACGTAGGTAACCCAATTCTCTGCTAGCTGTAGTATTTACTAACGTAGGTAACCCAATTCAGTTTTTGCTAGAGGCTGCCGGACTTGCAAAAGCAAATTACGCAGGCAAATAGATAGAATATCTCAAACGGAGTTCTAACGAAACGCGATACAGCCAAACGCAAGTCCACTGAGAGAAGTTAAAACCACCCTAAGAAGCATACTGATGTATATTACAAGTAATATGACATGTTGTGGTATAGTGAAAGCTTTTGGCTGAGGTCTTTTCAAATTTATGATCCCGCATCGATCCGAACACGGACACTGTTTCTCGAGTGTCGAGAAATAGCGATCAATCTCAAACATGGCATTCAAAACATTAAATTTACACTAACATTTCCTTGAAGTCTATAGGTTGACTACTGTGTTCCTTTTAACAATCAAGTGAAATTCTGACTCACGGCCATTTTCTGTTTCCCAAGCTTTGGCCAGTTACTACGATGGTAGCTGGATTTTACTAGATGAAGCAGCTCATTTTATTTTAGTGTCAAATTATTTTTTAGACGTAAAATTTCAAGCGCGTCAGGTTTGAAGTCATAGGTACAACACACCATTCATTTGCAGTTAATGCAAGCATAAGCTCGCATTTTTACCCTTGACATTGCTATAATGTTGTGAATTAGTATTTAATCCGTGTTTTTAGTTTCGTTTATTTATTTTTTAACTGTAAGAACCATTTTGTATTTCAGACACAAGACAGCGACGAAGAAAAGTTAGGTTTGATGCGGTTGGCGCTGGCCAGAAATCTTGCCCGATCAATATTAAAGGAAGGACAAGCATAACTTTCAATGGTGCCGCCGCTACGGTCTGCAATGGCGTTGGAACAAAGTTAATCGTCTGCAGCCAACCGTTGTTTCCTGCTTTGGAACTCAATCTTTACTGGTCATTTGAATTTAACAGTATATTGATAAGTAAAGAATGCCGACTCAACTTTAGGCTGTAACACACCCTTGAAATGGTCGGACATCAGTGTAAACAGTCCTAACCTGGGTGGCACCGTATGAGAACAGATAGCCCTTGCATAGAATTAATGAGGATTGAATGACAATGCTGTGTGGTATGAAAAAGTAATCCTCGAAGATTCTATTCTGTTTATATGCTGACGCTTTTAGAGAGAAAAAAAATCTATTTGTGTGAATTTCGTGATAGTTATCCTCATTTGTAACACACAAGAATGAGATTTCATATCAGTTCTAACAGAATTAGGTCGAAGTTGTTTTAACTTTTCAAGAATCGATACAAATATAAAACTCGAAGTTGTTAATATTTCGAGAACCGATACAAATATAAATCAGTTACTGCTTTACAGAATTCTATTTTTGAATTTCTTCCTCAAAATACTTGTAACAGCAAGCTGTTAGGTCTCAAACGGATATAGAACAATTTTTGTGTTTAATTCTAGAATACTGTGGAGCTTTTTTGTTAACATATTTAACTATTAAAGTTGTGGTGAAGTCATCTAACTTCACGTTTCATGGAATCGTGATTCAACTAAACGCCGTGCTGTGATTTCCGTACGAGGGACTGGATCTAGGTTTTTTTGTTTACGTGAGAAGAAGAGATTATCTTATTAAAAAACGTGAGATATCTGTTTCAGTTACACTGGCAAAGTAATACAGTCTGTAACTATAGATTCTATTTCGTTGAGATATCAAAAAATCATTTTGAGAGTTTTGAACTATCCAGAATCAAACTGTAAAAACGGTTTCAAATTTTATTGTTTTTTCTTTACGATGGTATCGAGCAAAACAAATTTATTTGATGCAAAGTTAATTGAATATTCATTTAGGATAGTTTCAGTACAGTAAAACTGTAGAAATGTTAAACAAAGAATTCTATCTACACCATCTCGTCAACCGGTTGCCACGTCAAATGGCTTTTTGTTTATGGTGTATGTAATGTATGTGGCAGTGGGAGTCAACATTTTCAACAAGAATGCCACGTAAACGGCGTGTTTTTGAAAAACAATTATATTTGTAATAGCGACTATTTAACAATTTAAGTAATGCTTACATTTTTCCGAATTTTTTAGTATTTGTTCTTGCTTTACTTGACAAGCTTACACGATTCGCCAGCTAGAGGAAAAACGTTTTCAGTATTTTTAGATTTAAATGTGATATTACTTTTCAATTTGAATATTTTGTTACAAACGAAATGAATTACTGTATGGTTATATAGCTATTGTTTTTAAAATAATGAAAAACAAAAAAAACTGTTTAGGAAAGCATCTAGAAAACCATTGGTTTTTAACTTATTGACTTGCGCGTGGCTCACAAGAAATATTCAGCTATACGATTTTCCGTTTTCTCTTTTCTGACTTCTCTATTGTGTTTTTTATATTCATTTCTCTCTCGCCAGCTATCCTTTTTCTATCTCGGATGATCCATGTTTACGAACAATTATCGCAAACTGCCCGCCCATCCACACACTGCTCTAGTTGAACAGCACTGTATTACATCGGCCTGGTTTTGTCATTAAAACAATTTTAATGGTGAAATATCAGAGAAATTGTCTGCTTGTACATCTGAAAACTGACTTTGAAATGAGACGTTGATTTGCGGCCTCTTAAAACTTTTAAAAATTACAATATGATTACCATGTTATCGAGTTTCTTAAGAGCCGCGTTGCCTTTCAGTAGAAGTTGCCTGACTGCACCTCATAGAATCACATTACAAACTTAAGTGGATGCATGTAATTTGTATGTCTTTATGTAAGCAGAATCGACGCGTGGAGGTGGTAAAATTTTTGACCAAACACCTGCCCCCGTTTTTTAAAAAGCTTTCATTTTGCTTGCTATTGACTAAATATTTTAGTTTCTATCGCTTTTAATATCTTTTTCAACCTTAATTTAAAACTCGTCTGATCTTCCAGTGCCAAAGTTTAAAAAGATCATCTAATTTTAACACGCGCTGGCTAAATTTTTCATTCATCCGTTCAAGCGAATTCATTTTGTCCACCCTTTGTCGGAACTTTGTAATCTTAACCTGTTGGTCGTTTCTCTGACGACTACAAAAGCTTTTGAAATTTATCTGAATTTTAACAGAATATTTCAATAATTAGTACACAATGAGTTCGTTTTTTTTTCTTTTGTATTCAATCCTTAAGAACTGTCAATAAACTACAGACTGCGGCAGAAGAAATAGCTCTTTTCCTAACCAGCTGTGACGAACGATCGCGATGATATTCAAATATTAAAACTTCTCGGCGCATTAAAAAAGTCCATGGTCTGTTTTTACATAAAGAAAACTCCTATCGGGCAATTCATATTTAAAAACTCGAAAAAATCTGTTTCGACCTATAAATGTAACGATTTTTTTTTCTGTATAGTAACGGTATAAAATTGGTTGGTTCAGATTTACGTGGAGATGTAAAGGAAGAAATAGTTTGAGGTTATTTATACTAAATTGTCGCGGCAGGTAGCAGAAAGAAATGTTCAACTCAAGGACATAAACAATGTGTTAAAACAAGGCAATTAATTTATGGAGCTAATTTTAATCTTTGCATTTATGTTTTTTGAAAGCCTTGGCAATAGTCAAGACCTACCATGCCGGTACCGTTTCGAAGTTGTAATCCTATTTATCTGTCCAATCTTTTGATTATCGAAAAGCGCCGAAAAGGCTGTAGTAGAAGAGACAAACTTAACACTAGATGCCGCAACTTACATAGCAATTTTCCGTCACCGCTAGCAAATCGATTTGATGGTTTTATTCAGTTTTATTCATGTTATTATTTTTTATATTCATCGTTTTAAAACGATTATCTTTCCGACAAAAATTAATAGCCAAAAATAAATAGGGTCGATTTTGAATCGCGCTTAGTTATAAAAATCAGCTCATTTGGCACGAAAATTAAAAAAGATATTTTTCGGTATCAAATCGTTTTCCAAAACATTAAAAGCTGTTAAAGGCTTACTGCCTAATAATATCCCGCGTGCCTTGGTGGTGGGGCGATTACGAACAAATTACTGCTAAAGACGGGCTCCGATGCTCGATACGTGCGCAGAAGCAGGTGTGCGAATATATTATCCGCAGTGTTTTTAAACGGCGCATCGTGCCCTCTCAAACTAAAGCCCTGAAATAATTTTATTTCGACATTTTCTAAACGTTTTAGTGTTTGATGTTTTGTTTCAAGATAATATGATCTCATACAAAATATGAAAAATCCCAAATATTTTTTATTTTTTATAGAAGTGGAATTCTATTTGATACATACATGTAAGCGAAGTTTGGCTAGTTATATTCAAATGTGAAGGATAATTTTTTACTGTGTTTTTCTTAAAAATATCACTGGATATATATAAACTCATCCATCCTATTCAAATGGTTACCTTGAAGCTTAAGTTTTTTTCCTGCAAACTGTGAATGTACATTCCAAAAACCATAACAACTTATCGCCTTCTCATTTCTTGAAAAACTTTTTTTTTCCGTGTTAAAATTATATTTATGTATGGCCTTCGTCTAAGCTGAAAGTAAAGTAAATTGTTTTGAATAAAAAGAAGTGTATTGTATATAAACTTAATACAAAACTAAAATTTTTGAAGTGTTATACAATGATAAAAGCATAAATTTAATTTATTGGTTTTGACAATCTTTTTTATGAGGAATATCATACTTTACTATCGCATTCTTTTTTTTATCTGAATGTCCGTTCGCGGTCGGTCTCAGCTTTACCCGCAATTAGAGAACAGCCAATTTTCTTTAAATCTATTGTTTTTTATCATCGTACCGGCTCCATTGATGTTCTGAGCGACTAAAAGCATTAATAAATAGAATAAAAAATTGCCAGGCAAGACATAATTATGGTCTTGTTAGTTGTATCTTGAATAAGCAATGTGCACCAAGCGAAATTCTTCTTTTGAGTAATTCAGGTGTGATGCGATGAAACGGCAAAGAATCCTGCAGCGATAAAATCTTGAATGAAATTTTAAATGCTTTTGTCGAAAGCAAAATAATCATAACTCATCAATTCTATTTTAGAAATTCAAAAAAAAAATTAAAGTTTTGGAAGTCAGTTATATTTGTCTTGCGCAGAAAAGAACATCAAAATTTCTTTGATGTTTCCCTGGTCACACAAAGATTAGGTCATTTGTTTTCTATAACCGGATGGTCCATTGAAATTCCTCTGTATTAAACTTCAGCACCGGGCAATCTTTATCAATTTTGCTGGAACAAGACCAGTTTTGTTTGGAACATTAAATTGAGTATTTCACTTAACACATGCGGTTCCAACATTACCTGACACAGCATGGCGCTTTTTGAAATAGAAAAATTGTTTTTCGTCAACTATACAGTTTAAAACGTAAAAAAAACATAAAAACAAAAACATTTCTTTTCATAAGTTTGCGGAGCCTGTCAGTGTATCATATTGTACCATGGAGTAACTAAAAATGAGAACTATTTCAAAGATATTTTAAAACTTTCAACGCCAGTTTTATTCGGGCAATTGTGCCAAAATCTTTTCAAACAGCGTGGAATAAATTGATGACCATGAAAAGCACTGGTACAAAAAACGACAAATATTTCATGTAATTTTGGCCAAGAAAACGTGGAATTTTATGTGTTTTTTTCTATTTCTCTAGTCTAACTGAGAACCGATAATTTTTTTCCCAACTTGTATTGTCGTAGTCGTACATTTCTTTTTTTTTTTTGTTGGTTGTTTTAGTTTTAAGAATTTTTATTCGGCTTCGCAACTAAACGAAATCAAAAGCACGGGTCTGTTTTGATATTAAAGTATTCTGTCGGCATTTTTTGTGAAACTTAAAGAGGAAAATGATCATTCGTACTTTGCATAATTGTATTTATTTTCATTCATCGTTAATATTAATTATGTATTCTCCGTATTAGTATTCTAAACATGCTAAGACCAGGACAGTTTCATTGGGACAAGAAGTTCAGTTTTTGGTCATCAGCAAGCCATATTCACTTTCTTGTGTAAGTATCGTTTTTTTTCTCTTAATTTTTTTATGGATTATTTTGAAGAAATATATTGTTTCATCTTTTAGTTGTTTTTTTTTGGAGATATAATGATATTTAAAACTTATTCCATTTTAATTTTTTGAGAAAACCGAACTGCTAATTTCACTTTCAGGGTAAATTCTATAAGTTCAGTTATAAATAAAGCTGTCTGTATGATTTTGGTGGCCAAAGGCACGTCCCGACCTATCTCGATTGTGGTATAGTAATGGCTATATTTATTCACGCTTACTATTCTACTGAAATATTTTGAATTGAGACAAGAAAAGTTTACTTGTTCTACCGTTACGAAGTTGGTTGTACGTTTTGTAATACTTTGTAAAGAGGCAGAGCCTCATTTTCAATCTCCTCTTCAATTCTGACAATCAAAGTGGATATAAAATCATCGGAAATTCTAATAAAAGCTGTAGTGATTTTTCCCCAAAAATAGTTTTTCTTTTTTATCGCAAATACATCTCGACCAGAAACTGAAATCGGCTTGTATTTGGGAGAGCTAGCAAGATGCTGGGTTGGGTCGCTGGGCACAACAGTGTCACAAATATTTACACCGCCACCGCGTGAAGAAGCTTAAAGAATTGGGAGCAATTAAGAATGTCTTTGTTCAGTGCTGACCTGTTTTTGGCGTTTAGTTTCTATCTCCTAGCTCCTGCTCTTCTCGTCTAATTTATCAATGTCTGGTTTTAGCAACTAAGGTGTCAGGACCGCTTCACGATAAAATCTTTATTGGATAGTTGTCTTTTTTGATAACTCGAGAAACTAACGCGGAAGTGAAATATTAAAACAATGGACCTGTGGTTACGAGAGCGATTTCAAGATTTAAGTGGGATTTTGGTAACGATACTTGTCCACAAACCGATATAGTTTAAGGGTTTGGTTATTATTTTCTATTTGCATATTTAAGCACCGATCCATGGACAAATATACAAGATTTTAGCCTCTGTAACTTATCACACCCAAATATGTTATAACTCGCTGGGTCATTAGCGCAACCGCATACTTACACAAAACATTCTTTAAAAAAAGTTTGAAATTTGAAAAATTTTATACAAATGAAAAAGTCAAACTTAAAAAAAGTGTTGAAAATTTGCGTCTTGCAGGCAATAAAATTAAAAACCTTCCGCATCCATGAAATTCTACTTATAGATGTTTACAAGAATTAATTGGTGCCAGTTCCTTGTACGTGAAACAATATATACAGACAGCCATCAGTTTACTGTTTTTCATATCTTAAATTATAAATACACGTATTTTTCCCTCTTTACAAAGGCTACATACTTTTATGACTACGTTGTTTATCCTTCTAGAAACTTCCGTAAGTTATAAAATTAAATACAAATTGTTCTCACAAAATCTTGGTTGATAAGGAAATTTAACAAATGGCGAATCTATTTTTTTTTTCTTTTATTTATTTTTTACTTACGCGATGATCGCAGCAAATTGTATCAATCTGGTCCCTTTTACAATCATAATAAAAATGACGTACGCGGAAAAAAAAACTGCACGTGAATGAACGAGAAAAATGTTAAAAATAGAATTTAATTTTCTGGCTTCTGCATTTGAATTGTCCAGTTTAAAAAGATGTTTTATCAAAAAACGAATTCATATCTATAGAAATATAAACTTTGTTTTTTTTCCCAAGACTTGTTCAACTGCGTGAAATATATTATTGTATCCCTTTTTGTCTGAAAACTTTTATTTTTAGCAAATTGTGAAGAAATAAATCACACAATATTTTGACACAAATGGCCATCTATAATTTTTGCATCTATTTTGAAAACACTTCTATCTACAAACGCAATAGTTTCAAAACAAACTGTTTTTCGATATTTCAAAATAGTGTACAATAACAATGTTGGAAAACATAAACAGGATTGTTTATGAATATTGGTTGAGCGTAAAGTGGCTGCAAAAACCGACAGACATCAGTCGCTACCGTTTCTGGTTTCAAGCCATTTGGGTTTCGAGTAGCAATTGGGACGGAAATAGCCCGCTGCTAAATATTAGTACTTGTTATGAAGTAGAGACAAAACCTCGGAAGTAGAAACGTTTTGAATAAACCATTCGTCAAGTGCTCCTTGGTCAGCCGTCAACGCTCAGATCGAGAGCACTCAAAAATCTGTTCACAAAATATGTTATCTAACGTTCTTTATTTGTTTAGAGATTAAAGCTTGAGCGATAATTGAGAAGACCTTATCCAAACAGACATTGTTTCCTTTAAAAGAAACAATCTGTTGGCGCTAGAAACAGGTTATTAAAATTATTAGGAAGATCTTTTTGTCCGTATGTTACAGAAAGTATAATCTTGTGGCCGTGTGCGTTAAATAGAGCTGGATTTTAATTAGTGTCCTTATCAAGCTGTGTCTCATCATTGGCAATCTCTAGTCTAGCGCGTGAGTAAGGCAATCGTGACTATTCCATAAAGTGATAAACTTAAAATGTATTTAGTTCATGATACTGCTGTAGAGTCTAGCTTATAAATGTAGGTAAGATTTATCTATGACCAGCTATCCACTTGTGCATTTGCCGTGAGGAAATAGAGTGGTTTGTCTCCGTTGTAATCTTTTAACTATGAGTAAAACTTTGATTTGGAACGAACTTGAAAATTTTAACAGGCTTAGGAGTAGAAAAATAGCAAAATCGCAAAGAACTTCGTAATGATTAAGAACTTTGCTTGTTTTAAACAGTTTAACTTTTTCATTCTTATAACACATAGTTGTAACTATTTTAAAATCGCTCTATATACTTGATGCATTAAGTGACAACACTTTCCTAACTACTGGTCAAAATCTTCAATTTCGAGTCAATGGATACCACACATTCAGCCACACGAAATGTCAAAAAATGAAAATTGTTCCCAAAGCTTAAAAAGCAACGATACCCTAGCTCTCGTACTTAATCTGGAAGAAAAGAAAATTCTTTGACCACAAATCGCCCGGTACACAACATTACGCGAGATAGTTGACAATCTCCAGCAATTTATTTCCGGCTTGAGAGAGTTACTTTTCCGGTTCATTCTTAGTTGCGGTCTGATTATAAAGACGAAAGGTCAGAAAAAACGCTTAAATTTAAGTATACATAAGCATATGTTTCATGTTTAATTGAAATAAATTTGAAAAAAAGATCGATAGAGGAGCAAATCTTCATCGTTACAACGCGTGTTGCGAATCGTTTTTCTCACGTTGTAAATTAGTGCATTGAAAGCGGCCTTTTAAAAGAATGTTTGACCTGATTAAATGTGCCAAAACAGCACAAAATTGTTATTTTTCAGAACAAACAATATCTGCATCATTATTCCCGGTAGAATTGAATTTTAGATGTCGTTTTCCTGTGTTTTTCTTTTTATAGAGAAAGGCATTGCCTTATCAGACGGAAGCGGGACTTTACAGCAATCATATTGAACACAAAGTATAGCAGTGAATTTTGATACCTGCAGACAAATTGTAATGGGTAAAAAAAGGCTACCTAATCGTTTTAACAAAATTGAGTTTAATTTTATTTTTGTAGATTAGCATTTTAAAATTTTCGAAATTAAATCAAAATCTTTTGAGAAACTGCAATATACAAGATCGTCCCAAGCACAGATAAACAATCGCAGCCGCCACCTAAACTAAAGTAAATGCACATTTGACAGCTTTTAACTTAAATTAGAGGTATCGACTGAGTCATTACATTAATACCGCAGACACCTTCTTCTAGCATATCTCATTATTTGAATCCAGTGGCAGGCCTTTGTTGTAACTGAAGTTTTGTTTGAGCGGTTCAACACTAGTAAAACACAACTCGGGGGGGTTAATGGCATAAATATTTTGATTTCCTTTAGGATTTTCTTTACTAGTTCTCGACATGAAGTAAGAACCAACAGCGATGTACTTCGTTGGGAGGCGAGAAAAGACATAACTTTTTCTCATCAAAGCTTTCCGGCTCACATAAAAGGCACCGCTTCTAAAGTAAATCGTGACTCAAAAATATTAATGCGCAAGTTGCTCAGTAGAGGCAAAACACCCAATCTTGATAAGTGATTGTCATTCTTAAACGGTTTAGCTTCACAATTCGGTCAAACTCGAGCGATGTTTATGTAACTTTTACGAAGTATTAAATCGCCTTTTTGCTTCCAAATGAAAGTGATAAACATACCTTTGCCGAACAAAAACATCGCAAAGGACTGAATAATTAGCGAAGCCCGAAAATTTTATGGCTCTTTAAACTCAATTTCATCTAAGCCACATTGAAAAGGTACCGCCGGCCTGTATTTGGTATGCATTAAAGAAATACGGAATATTACAGGGTAATATGGCCAATAAGTTGTTAAGTGAATTGCATACGAGCGCCACTTTATCAAATAAAAAAATTTCATTAACAGACAGTTTGAATAATAAACTTGAAAATCGCCGGCCTGAATCAAATGAATTCATGCAAGAATTTTTCGGCGACCTGGTGAAGGCTGATGGCGCAAGAGAACGTCCCGAAAACACATCAATTTGTCTATAATTTTCTTACATAGACTCATTTCAAAGCAATGAAGCGAACGCTGATTAGAATATAACAAACAAATTTCCCCGCCAACAAAACAATAATCACACAAGACTTGTCAAGTTTGATTGACAACTAATACCTTTATTCTTGCCGCTACTGGCCTTCAAATTCGTAATGAGACGAACTGAATCGATTTTGCGGGGGAATCGCTTCTCTCGTACTAAAACCGCATTTTCGACCGATCAAATTAGCTAAGATTTTGTATTCCGCAATAAAAAATGAGTGAGGAAGGTCGGGGTTTCAAAATATTGAGAAAATAGTCTTTCCTTGATATGTTTTTAGCCGAGCTCATGACCACTACTGTCGGAAAACGGTTCAGCAGCTGCACTTAATTAAATGGCCGTCAACATGTGTGATTTTGGCAACAAGCACGTGTTATAGAAGGTAGTTTTGCGCCGTGTATTGTGATTGGTGCGGCTTTGGTGCTCGCTGTGACGTCTGCTCTCTAGGGATTGATCGACCAAACGCCGCCTCTCATAGCGGCTTCTTTTGAAGTGGGAAATGGAACTGCCGCACTTCAAAACACTTCCAAGACAAATGCGGAGCGTCTTTGAACAGTTTACAAGTTTTCTCTCGCAAGAAGCCGTTTCGAAGTTTTAGTCGCTTAGTATCAACAAAACATCTAATATTGTGTCTGGATTGAATTTTTATGGAAAGTCGCAGTCGAAAGACATTTTAAGAGGTCCATCGAAGCGTCGCAATTGATATATGTGTTTGAATATTTGCTTTGAGGCACGGGTCGGTGTTTTTGATCTTTCTGCGAGGCATTTCTTCTGTAAGTGAAGAACTAGCGAAATAACTGCCACGCAAATTGTACGTTGCTTCATCCTGGATGATTTCGAATGTTATCAAAGAAACCACACGATGGAAAATGAGCTTAAGAGTTTGGCTGAGCCGCACAACTTAAGTTCAGTACTAATTCACCAACAACAGAAATCTACACGTGAAATGGACTCGTCGGCTGTGAGCGAGTTTCCAGTGAATATGAGACCTGCTCCGGCGGGATCAGAAGATTCAACAGAAACTCTTCTTGCCAAAGACCAACAAGCTTTTTCAAACAAACCCGTACCGTCGTCAAGTTCAACACCACGACGGGTGATAAATAAGCTCTCGATAAATTCTCATGGTTTTGCACACGGTTTAGACGAAGATAAACTTGCCCCACTCGGATTTGAACCTGAGGGAACAGAGACTTGCACACCGCTAGTCGAACGCTGGTCGTTGGATTTGCTAGATACATTGAAAGATGCAGAGGGATTTAAGTTGTTTTACAATTATCTGCAAAGTAAAAACAGTCAAATTCTATTGGAGTTCTGGAGCGAGTGTGAGGATTTCAAACGATCGACTCGTTCATCACCTCAAACTCTCTATTCGGCAGCCAAAGCGATATTCCAGAAATATTATCAGGCGAAACACTATCCATTACTAGAACTAAGGGATGCTACTAGAAGTAAAATTGCTCAGCAAATGAACGATTCTGTGGTTGACTGTCACATTTTTGATGAAGCTCTTTCAATGGCTCTTACAAACATGAAAAACAATCACTATCAGTCATTTTTGGCTGGCTTCTCCGATTCGTCTAAAGCATTCTATGACCGCCATTGTGTTGGAAAATTTCAGTTAAATTATCTGCCTCCTTTACTGGAAGAAAAAGAACTTGGTTTTAGCGATTTTGAGGACGATAATTATGACCCAAAATGCACGGGGCAGGCAGGAGTTTGTGGGAAAAAAAGAGATGTTGATCGCGCGCGGTGAGTAAAGAACGAGATTACTTGGAAGTATTTGTTGATTTTGACCGAAAATTTTTTCAACTTTAACTACTGCTCATAGCTTTAACTTAAATATACTCATAGTTGACTTGTAATTTAATATGTCAAAAATATTCATTGAACAATCAGTACATATTATATTCAAAGATATTTTTGAACTGCGTAAAGCAACGTTGTCAGTTGAGCTGTTGAGTGTTGTGTCGCTGCAGTGAATTTAACGGCGATTTTAAGTTAAGATACAAATCAATTGTTTTAATCCAAAATTTAGCTTGGATATCACCAATGACTTATTTATAGCAAGAGGTATTACTGTACTTGTTGAGAAATGTCGAAGAGCCCTATTCTTATTGAAGTTTGTCAACTTGTTTCTAAACCATTTGAAATGTAAATTAGCGGCAGTTTGTGTGTTAGTGAGCGAATTAATTGACCCTCTCTTTAATTTTCGGAGAATATAGGATCTTTATTATCGGAAGTCTTGCTATAGCTGATTAAATTGTTAAAAATTTGGTACAAGAAGTTGACGTGGGAGTAAAAGAGTTGTCGAGTCGGGTTCCGAAATTTGTTATTTTTTTGTCATTAAGGATAAGTTGCTTGACCCCCGGATAAATTTAGAACTGAACTGAAGAGTGTGATTGTCGTTTTTGAATCAAATCCCTCTAAACTAAGTACCATTGGAACTTATATGGTTATTTGAACTCGAATAGGAAAACAGTCTCTCGCTGTGAAATCTTATCGCCGAGTATATTTCTCAGTTTTGAAATAAAGCAAAGTAAATTCATTTAACTAATTTGAATTTTTCACCCGAAACTTTTTTTAAAAGCGTGTTTGGGATTTAATACTTGATGATTTTTTATATCAGTTTGCGTAAGTTTGTACTAACATGCTTATTCCGATAACGGCCACTTAAAAAGTAGAGAGGGTGTGAATGTAGGTTGAGCAAGTTTCGAATTGATCACTTGGTGTGTTGCGTTGGTATCAAGGATACACTGAAACAATTTGACTTTAATAGTTGAGTTTATTGCATGGAATCCCCGCTCGGCCTCGAAATGAATCTTTTGTAGAACACATTAAGTGAGTTCTCCTTCGGTGAATATTTTTGTAGGCAATTACATCAAGTTTTAAATCCAATCGTGTTCTTTGGAATCAAATAGTCAAGAAAAAATAAAAGATTTGCTTCAAGACAAACAAATATTTTAGATCTTCAAACTGTCATTTAGCATATGTAATATAAATCTGTTGATATTTAACGAGCCTTCCCTAGAAAAGGCAAAATATTGTTTTAATTGCCTGGTGCAAATCCATTGCTTTGCAATGCTATCATACCTATTAGGTTTTGTTAAAGAAAAAATATCTATGGTGACATCTGATGAGCAAAATGCTGCAGTTTTATTGGCTAGTTTTGCATAATTAACACCGTCCATTGAGATGTGTTGATGCTCTCCATTCTCGAGAGTCAAGCTAGAGGTGACCACAAATTCCTGCACAAGTAACTCATGCTGATAGATCTTCTTAAAAGTCTAATGTTTTGATCCCACACAAAATGCTGAGTTTAATAAATTTCTCTAACTGTGTTAATGCTGTCTTTACATTATGAAGTTTTGTTGAATTATAGAACAATGAGAGCTGTTGTAATCATGTCTTGAATGGCTGAAAGGATGTCTTGATTTAGTTAGAAATACTCTTATGCTAATCACTTGTGGTCTGACATATGTCAGGGGTGGTATTTCAATATTTAGATAGAGTTGCTCTTTTATCCCAACAGATGTATTTCTCATCTGTGGCATGATTAAATTAGTCAGAAAAGAAAGAGTTCTTATTAATATAATCAAAATAACTCAAGTACTAACTTTATGAGTACTTTATGCATTTTTTAAAGGGTAGCTTAGTCTTTCTTTTTAATTTAAAAAAGTGTAAAACCCTTGATAATTCTACTTGACATCCTCTTGAAATAAATGTTGCATTATTGCTTATTTTTTGTATTTTCAAATAAGATCCAACTTTGATTGATGTTATGTAAACACTTTAAATGGAGTTTGACCAAAACTCTTTATAATAAGAGTAGTCATTTAGTGTATGCCCTTGTAACTTTTGTAGTTATTTAGCATATGCACTTTTGTAACATACAGATGTTTGCTTTTCTGCAAACAGGATTTTAATAATTATAAAAATCAAGAGGGTTTTATGAGGTGCAAAAACATTCAGAGGTGCCTGAAAAATCATCCTAAATGTGTAAAACATATTTTTTGTCACTGTCATTTATACCAACCATGATTTTCTGCTAATAATGCTGTAATTTTTGTCTTCGTTGTTACCAAATTTCACAGCAAAATTCTAAAACCAGAAAAGCTTGTATAAAATTTGAAGGTTATTTTATTCCTTTAGTTTAAGGGTACATCATTGTTAGACTTAAAGTTTATTTTCATTTTATATTTTTTCTAGGCATGCAGCTCAGTTTCTTCATTCGCCATATCACTGCCCTTCTGCTCCACTGCAATCTGTGAGAGAATCTGAGAACCAGAGTGTATCTAGTGGAGGATTGACAGAAGATTCTATGTCAATAACAACTGAGTAAGTAGAAGTGAACCTTACTTTTGCCTTAATAAATGAGAACTGCAAAAAACAGCAACTTGAAATGAAAATCAATTTTTTTTACTTTTTAATATCCTATTTTAATCAAAATACTGCATCTCTGTGAAAGAAGTTTCAGTTAGGAACTTATTGGATGTTTCACCACTTAACCGAATTGTTAACAGATAAACGGTTCAATAACAACCTTTTAAAAGTCAAGGAGAAAAGATTGTTCTCTAGAATGGTGGTTTGCAACTTCAGTTTTCAATTATTGTATTTCAACATTATTTTTTATTAACATCGAGCAAGATGGAGAGTGGGAATAGGAGAGATTGCTGCTAGAGTGGGGTAAGTCCGGCCACCCTCCTTTACAGGGATAAACCCGGATCAAAATTGGAATTGATTGATTGATTGATTGAACATAATTGTTTTTGGTGCGTCATTCTAGGTACTTTTTTTTTTCATTGTTTTCATTTTGGTAACAATATTATTAATATTTGTTTTGCAGTAGTGATGGTTATTCAAGATCTGGAAGCAGCAGGAGGCGTAGGACTGGTAACTCCCAAAAGTTCATGCAAAGCAGTGGCCTTCCAAACTTAACCCAATTTGTTCCTGTAAGTATTGGATGTTTTTTTTTACTTATCTCTAGTGTTTAAGCACTAGCTTAATTCTGTATAATGTTTCCATATAATCCTTTGAAATATCAATATTGTCCTTAAATCTAAGGAAAATTTCTTTTGCAAGTTTTAGCAAAACCTATGCCATTATTTGATTATCTTAAAGTCAAGTTCAATACTCAAGCCCATAAATGCATACCAATAAACTCTCCCAGATAAATTAGGAGTGTCCATGCTTTGCAGCAAATCTTCTGGAAAGATTTTTGCGAAGTTGGCATACATTTGCTGTATTCTCCAGGTTTTTTCACATTGCGCTTTCCCCTCATACAGCTGTTCTCAGTATTTCAAATAAAATTTTCGAGGATTCTGGGAGTTGACAGCTAAATAAAACTTGTACATACTGAGCCACCATTTATATACAGCAGAATTTTCCCAGGTACTTTAAAAGGGTTAGCCATCAGTAGATTCAACTTTACTGAGTGTCAATATTTGATTTATGTCTTCTTCAAACAGTCGACAATTATGTCATAACAAGTAGTGTAACCCTATATCCAGAACCAAGTGACCAAACTAGCAAGGCGACTCTTCTAGCTGAGTCAAGTTTATGTTGCCTATGTAAACGATTTGAGTCAAATTACAAAGAAATGTATGGAAAGTTAGCTCGTTCAGGGTAACTCAGTTAGACATGTGGCCCTTCTACTGAGGACAAATCTGCTCTGTATTAATTGAGCCTTAACATTCAATTATTAAAAATAATTCACACATTACAAAGTTAATGATTCTGTAAGTGAATCTAAAGAGTAAAAATATTCTAACCTCTTTTTTTATTAAGTGTTGAGAAATCATAAGTCAAGGTTATTGATTTATTTATTTTATGATTATATGTTGTTTTTCTTTAGGTGACACAAAGAGCATCTAAGGAAAGGCGAACTCTAACTAAAGAGGAATTTGCTAGAATACTTATTGAGAAACTCGAAATTGTGAAGAAAGAACAAGAACAGGTATGTACCTGGAGCATTTTGTAATTTTGTGTAGTTGCCAATGGTTTTGAAAGAAATATTTTTCATATGTTAGTTGTTGGTTAAAAAAAGATTGAACTCATATTTTTTTAAAGTTTCGATTAATTAAGCAAAAATGTTTTTAATTCAAAGGTTGAAATGGCAGAAGATATTAAAGAACTAGAAATTGAAAACACAGAAACAGGCAGATATGGAGATGACAAACTTACTGAAAACAGACATTTGCGAAGAACATTGGAGGTAAAGCTAAGAAATATTTTCTTGAAAAATGATACATGTACTGTAGTGTTTGTTCTGTTGCTTGAAGAAAGATGTTTCTAAAATTGCAGTCAAAGCAATGAAGTTTTTTATTTTTTTGCATGTGAAAAAATTATGCCATATTTGTTAGTTTTTTTAGTGCTTTTAAGTTTTGTTGGTTGTTTTTAATTTGTTTTATTGATAAAAGACCAAGAGTTCTTATTTGCTGTAATCTAACTGTCAAACTGAGGTTGTTTTCAACCAAAACATTGTGCAAACAGGATTACCGATACAAAGATTATTGATAATGCACCTTAAAATATGTCAGATAAAACTAGCTTTCATCAATTTTCTTCACAAGTTTAAAAGATGATTTTGCATTCCATGATCACAGATTTTATTAGAAAATAATAATTTTTTAACGTGTTATAAAATCCTCTTATTTTATAGTTTGAATTAACATACAATACACTTGTCAGGTAATACATACATACATACATACATTTTATTGCTACTCCTTTAAAAAGGCTTTTCAGTAATTGTTAAGATATTTCAAATGGATAATGTGTAATTGTTTTTTTTTAATTTTTTGTTGACCATACAAATAGTGATCAACATGTTGTCAGATAAAAGAAAAAATTAATATCTTTTATAAAACTATTCATTATCAAAAAATAATTATGTTGTACATAGTAAACAGATAACCTTAAATAGAAGTTGAGTCCTTCAAGTGTCTCTGACAACTTCTTAGTATCACTTGCGTTTCATGAGTTGCAATGGTTTGCAAATCAACCCATTTCAAAAATAATATTTGACATTGTAAGTGCTGACCTACCACAAATGGCCAGTTTTTGTTGGGTGTATTTGGGTGTCTCAGTAAGCAATTGTTTTGAAATCTTTGTGCACTGACAATGTTATCACTATTTTCAATCAAATCAGTCCAACTGAACTAAACTTCACTTTCTATTATTTTGAAAGCAGTAGTCATCTCAGCAATGAATTTGACAAAACATCTTTTGTGGTCTCATTTACATGATATCATCTCCTTTGTCTTTATTTTGGACACTTGATACGATATGTTTTATCCAATGACTTCTGGGTAATTCCAAAACAGTTCATGATAGTTTGAAAGATAGATGAAAAGGTAAACATCTACTTGGGCCTCTATGAGTAGCTTGACTTATTACAGGTTAAGAGTACCAAATAATAACCCTTAGTAATTTCTCTGCTACAGGCTGGCCAAGGTATGTCCATCCTCGATAGGGCCATAAACAACAAGAAGATTCTTGATAAAATCCCTCTCAGTACAATGTATGAACAGACAAGGTCCTTAAGCAGTGGCTCACACCATAGCTCAACATATAGTAAAGCTAGTGCAACCAATGGGACATCAACAATCAGAGATAGTCTTAGCAGTGGAAACACAAACAAAATTAGTCAACACTCTAGTTCTAAGGCTTCCAGACAGGATACTGAAAATGTAGAAAAAATGATGGAGTCTCCTAGTGTCAATGACAAACTTGATGCTCTTGCCGAAGAGCATATGAATAGAATTCCTCAAGATGAAAATCTCCGGATGATTACAGTTGATCATCAGCGAATTCTACAGTGGATGGAACAAGGACAAGAAGAATTACAACGACAAAAACTTCATGAACAAAAGAGTCGTGAACAAAAAGGTATAAGACACCATTGTCATCCAGGATCTTCACGCAGCAATTCAAAGAAGCAAAGCAGCAGATCTTCTGATCATTATCCCAGTCAGCCTGTTGCTCAAGATTCTTCTATGCCACTTCTGCCACCACCAGAGCCTGGTACAATGCTGGAAGAAGTGAAACGACGTTTGATTGAAAGGGATCAAAACCAAAAAAGGAGCAAACAAAAATTAAGGTTTGTAACATGTTTCTGTTAAAGTAGAAATAAAGCATTTGTTGATATACTCAAAGGCATTTTGCTAAACAGTAATATTTGTAAACAACTCACAATTGTATTTTGCATATAATAGTAATGCATATCCATAGTTTAGTTGGTCTGAGTATATGGTGTCCTGTAGCTCTTGTATGATCATGTTTACTGTTTAAAGTGTCATTATTCACAGTCATCCCTCAGTTTCCCCTTGTACTTTTACAATGTTTGCAAGAGAGTCATATAAACTTCATATTTTGTTCCAAACAACAGTAATTTATTGTAAGGGCTGTAAATATTATTTATTTCAAATCAGACTATCAGTTGTTAGCAATCGAGTCTAGACTGCGTGTATCAAAAATTAAACAGAAAAGATGAAGCAAAGTATTTTTTTGAAGTTGCAATGATTTTCTTTGTGTTGTTCAAACTATCAACAGTTCGGCAAGGGATATTTTTAAAGAAAAATATCAAAGTCATAAAACGAAACAACTCATTTATCAGCTTTTGGAAATAAAAAGGCAGTTACCCGTTTTACCTTTTTCATATATGCTGATTACAATTGAATTCTAAAAAAAATAGGTATTGTAAAATGTTGCATTGTACACAAAAAATGCAAACTTCAAAGTTGTTTAAAAACACAAATGTTTTGACAGTAACAGAAAAGGCTAAAAAAGAGCTAAATCCTTTACGAGCCAGGTGTCCCATGGAGCCGGTGCTTATCACCGGTTTCTGTAGTGTTAAGCGGATGAAAGTCTTTGACTCCCCCTGGATGGGACACTAATCCATCGTAGGTTAGCTCCTAACAAACGCTGGTACTCAATTACCTACCCCGGAAGGATGGAAAGCTGAGTTGGCTTTGGCAGAAAAAAGACAGAAAAGGGTCAAAAAATCTGCTGAATTACATCAGTGCATAAAATATTTTGATAAATGTAAATTTTCTGGTGTAAAATTTCTGTGGTTTATATTTAATAAAACAAATATTAACCCTTTTTCAGCTGAGTTTTATTCTTTCATGTAATATTTTACAGGTCACGACAAATGGATGATCACGATGTTTTGAGAGACAAAGCTAGCTCATCATCATGCTGTTGCTCAGCAACTGATTCATCAAGCCGTCAATCGATGCATTCATTTGATCACAGACTTGCGCCATCATGTTTAGGATCATCAACAATGTCATCTGTTCCATCATCAGTCTCTTGTGTTCATAGTGATTCAAAGAGTAGAGACAGTGGTTTTAGTGCTACTACAAGATCAAAGGAAAAACGAAACAATACTGTCATCACATACTACATGTGGGGTGAACCAATCCCATATAGAACATCATTTGACAGTAAAAGTGTAAACCTTGGGCAGTTCAAAGCCATTATATCAAAAAGGGGTCGATATAGGTAAGCTGAAAACTTTAAATAGTCAATGCTTAAACAAACCAGTAGATTATTGCCTTAATCTTTGTCTGCAGATTATTGTGTTAGTGGAGTTGATGTTCTTTCTTATTACAGTTCGTCTAAATTTGCAATACAATCAAATCTCTCTTATCTGAACTTATCGGGACCTTGGTAAATAGTCTGGATAATCAAGAGTTCGGATAACCAAAGTAATTAATGAGATACAAAGTAAATAT
>JAPEIX020314192.1:0-14439 GCA_026122405.2 Zoanthus sansibaricus
TTCGTTGGTTGTGCGACGGTTAATCTCATATGGGATTAATTGGCGTCGCACAACCAACGAACCAGTAAACAGAATAGGTAAGTGAAGAAAGTAAAGAAAAACCATGAGATTAACCGTCTGTGCCAGGGTTCGAGAACTAGCTAATGGCTAATTAATCATTTTTGATTGGTCAGTTTCTCACGCGCTATATGATTGGTCGTTGTCTTTGTGCACCACGTGGTATTTGGGCGTCTACCTTACAAAGAAAGCAGACTTAAACAAATATTTTCAATAAAGAGACCATACATTTCAATTTGAATTCGATTTAACAAAGATGTTGCGGCAGAAACCTCTGCCTTTCTCAGTGTTAATGTAAATGTGAAAAAACTAGATAATGTAAGACTGGCTAAACAATGTCATTACAATAACAATAAACTTAAAATAAAGAACGCCAATGAAAGCTTAATCAGTTATTGTTCAAGTGTTTGACTTGAGTATTGAGAGTGGGCTTTTCCCAAAGGATGTGCAGTGCTTCTATGATTTTGAGATCGTAAGATGTTGATGCTAAACCTATAGTTTTAAAACATTCCACGGAACAATTAAAAAGGCATGTAAGACATTTTCAACTAATATACTTGCTTCCAATCGCTTGCAGTCTGAAACTTTGAGTTTTGCCAACCACTTCCAACTGTTTCCGTCCCTTTTTAACCAAGTATTTATCTTAAGGCTTTTTAATAATTTATTTTATCAGGATGCCCTATATTAACAAAATGATCTATCAGAATAATCCTTATTACCAGAGAGATCTTACATTAGTAAGATAGTCTTTATCACCAAGTTGATCTGTATTACAAGGACGCTCTATTTTAACAATATATTCTATTTGACAAGGGTGATTTATTGTACTAAAATAATACATTTAAACAGGATGATCTGAATTAATAAACTAGGATGAACAATGCCACATTTCAAAACAAGATAATTTCTCTAAACGGGATAATCCATTTTACCAGAATCGTTCATACGCCGATGGTAATATATATCATAATATTATGATATACGGTAAAGTTAGACTTTTAGAAGGGTAGCCTAATAACCAGTGTGGTGTTTTCCTAGAAATATTTTTAGGTTTTATTATGGCCTACTCTAATGAAACTAACCTGAACTAGTCATTGTTTCTTGGGGATTTGATGAAGCACCTGGTGTAGCTGTTTCACTCTGAAAAGATTGAATGAAATAGATTACAACAGAGTTATTAAATTAGCAATATAAACAGAGATTGATTTCCCTACGGAGTCCATGACTTGCGTTTATTTGCATAAGTAGAGAAGAAAAGAGGGGTACGACCTGTTTAAAACCTAAAATGCTGCAAACGTCTTACCAGATTTGTATCCTGAAGCCAGGTCTCGATAGATTCAATAGCACTTTAAGGCAAAGGAAAACAAAATAGTTTGAACAAGCTACAAAACACGATAAATATATATTTGTAAAGTGGCATAACCACAAAGTATAACAATTAGAAACAAATTTATTTCCATGACGTTTATTGATCTTAAAATAACTTTCAGTTTTACAGCGGTTACTGACAAATAAAAACGCAAAAAATACCCAAATCACTGTTAATGATCCGTAACTTATCACTTTCAATTCACAACTGGTTTTGACGTTATTTTCATAGTAAACTGTGTGTGTATCACAAAATGATTTAAAACTATAATTAATATGCCAATTTTCTTGCTAATTTCCTGATATCATGATGACTGTTGAAGGTTATTTGAAATTGCATCTCAATAAATGAAATGTTTACAACTAACTCTGCTAACAAAGTGAACGAAAACATCCCATCACATCACATCTGAATACAGCATACAGCTGATGTCGTTAAAATTTAAAAACATTACAAAAATATTAAAGCATCCTCAACTTTGTACAACAATCCATTAAAAACAAACAACACAAAGTACGTAATAAACTTTTAATAAAAACTTTAACATTTTGAAATTTATTAAGCTAACTACATTTCAAATTTTCATTATAGAAAAAATTGCTACACAATTTTTATAACAAAATTAAAGCAAACAAGCAAACAAAATGAAAAAATAATAATAATTACACTTCTTGTTGATTCCCCGTCTGTGCATTGCCTTGCCTACGATGCAAGATGAGCAAGTGGATGATGACGTCAAACGGTTACAATACACGTACAGAATAAAATGAAACGTTGAAATACAAAAGATATAAATTATGAGATCGTGGAAATAAATTTAATTGACGATCCAAAACGATAACGTAACAAGTTGTCTACAGGTAGTTTTCCTTAAGTGTTAAATTTCATGAGATCTAAGTTAGCAATATCATATACACTTTTTGAACAATCTGAAAAACTAGTACGAAAGTAACGTCAGCGATATAGTTGGTCCCGCTTATCTCCAGTTTGCAAGAATTTACACTTTCATGAAAGAAATTAAATTACACATACGCGCTTCGTCTATCGTTTTTCTCTTTGCTATGTCAAAAAATGATAATTAAATTTTATAAAAGAAATAAACAGACATGTTCATCAAATCCGAGGAAAGGTTATTTTCAGCATGCAGTTAAAACCAGGTAACGAAGGCATTGAAATACTGGTCAATAGCAATAGTATTGTCAATATGTCATATATTTTAAAAAGTCTCTGAGTCACGTGACCATACAAAGCTTCTATACAAACGTCAGAGAAACTATTCTTAAGTACGACAAGGTATGGTTTATAATTTCATGGTAATAAAATATTGATAATAATAATAATAACATTAATTTATAACGAACTTATTATGGTGAACATCCCATGTAAAAAGTTGGTTTATCACAGAGAACCTCGTTTGATAAATAAAACATTTCTTCCATGCCTTCAAAGCCTGTTGAAAAGCGAGTCAAACGCTTGGGAGAATTCGACGGCAGATCAGTGAAAAACAGAGACACAGTAGACAGCTCGCAGACTGTGAAGGCAGGGAGAACACGAATTATTATTTTCCCTCTTAACAAAGTGAAAGACGATATGCGAAGCGCGTATGTATGGCTTTCTTTCTTTTAAGAAACTGCAAATTCTTGCAAACTGAAGTCAGCCAACCATATTGCTCACGTCATTTCTCTGCAAACAGACTTGTATACCAATCAAAACGCACACATTGTGCTATTCCAGATTATTTTATGATTCAGGATGAAACAAGAAGCAGCCATGACGGTGGTTGAGGATGCTCAATAAGATTGCCGCCTATAAAAGCTAACAAGATCTTAGAGAGTGTGCAACCCATCAAGTCGTTCTAAGGCCTCTTTTCTGATACTGAACCTTTTAAGAGAATTTCTAAAAAACGAACAGCAAAGCCTCGGTACAGAGCGCGGTTTAGGCTGTTCTGTATGTTAATAAAAGCTGCTCTATCTAAAGCAGCTTGTCTAGTACAATAACACCGGTTGACCATTGCAGCATGTGAATATTTGTGACTGGAAACTGCAACGTATTTTAACGTGTTTCGTAGTTGCAAAACGAGCGTTAAATAGTTAGTGTTATCAATCAACTGCAAATGATCAACTTTACTAGCCAAGGTCAGTGTCAAAGGGATCCTTTAATGTCCAAAAATATTGATCTAAAATATTTGTTTTCTTTATGGGCTGGCCTGGTTGGTGCTGTTGGTAAGATCTATGCCTTCCGAACACAAGATCCCCAGTTCATCCTCGGCTCTGCCGAGATTTTATTCTTTACGCGACCTTCTTTCCCATCTAAACTAACTCAGCTTTCCATCCTTCCGGGGTAGGTAAATGAGTACTAGCGTCTGCTGGGAGCTAACCTGCGATGGATTAGTGTCCCGTCCAGGGGGAGTCAAAGACTCTCATCCTCTTAACATTACACAAACCGGAGATAAGCGCCGGCTCCATGGGCCATTTGGCTCGAAAAGTATTTCTCTTAGCTTAGTTTATTCGTTTTCTCTACATTGAGTGCATGCACATATCAAAGGCGTGCACTTGATTAATCTTTGTATCATATTTCTCATTTTCAAAGTTTGAGATTATCGTGTGAATTGTAAAGCATCTTGATTGCAGTACCAGGCCCCATTCCGTTCGTTGTTTTGAATTTGTCAAGAGTGGAGACTGGCACTGCAATCATAAACGTCACGGCAATACGAAGGAAATTAAAATGTTGATGACGTTATGGTGATCAGCAATATGGATTCGATGTAAGAAAATGTAATATTTAGATTATAATAAAGATAGGATACTACACACGCTCTGATTGGTCAATAACTCATGTTTTATTACGGCCTAATACACGGCTTAGGCTTCTTTATTTGTTAAATATTAGTGCTGGCCAGTGGAGAATTTTGGGTCCACTAAGCAAACTTAAGAATAATAATAAAAAAATACAAATGAAATTGTTATAAAAACTCACCTTGGGGCCTACAGATATGAACCAACGATATTTATCCACAACCATGAATAAAAGACAACATGAAACAAAAAACACTATAAGACAGCCAATAAAAAATTATTTACTTTTTAACAGTTTTGTGTTATTTTAGTTTTTAGTCTTGAATACCAGAACATCTATACTACAACAAATCAATTCCACAACCTTGCAATATAGTTCTACACCTTCCAGATGAGTATTGCTAAATAGCGAAACAGCGAAACGGTTAACCCTAACTCTAACCCTAAATACCTAACCCCAACCCTATCCCTATTATTATAAAGATTATTTCGCAGCTTTTTCGCTGTTTAGCAGTGCCCCTTCCAAATGGTCTTGCTTAATACTTGTCACAGTCTTATTTTTACTCCTCTGCACTGCAAAAAAGCTGCGTTTTCGCTCGTAACAATTGCGCTAAAACTAACAGCAAACACGACATTATATAGCGCAATTTTATCCTGTATATTTCAGTTCACAGAATACGTATTTTCTCCAAGTTACCAATAGAAAGAATGCATAGGAAACGTACAACAGAGTCGCGAAGTTTGTCGTTACAAAAACTAAAATTTGTTAACTTATGGGATTTATTGAGATCATACGAGCGATGAAGACTAAAATGTATTCATGCAAAAAATCAGCATGTTTGTGCAAATTGTTGGCAAGATATTGCCACAGTTCTGCTCTAGTGACTCCATAAAATGCTTCTAAAATAGCTGGTTTTTAAGAATAGAAACCAAACAAATTTAAAAAATGGAATGCTGCGTCGATGTTTCTACAGCAACAGATTTTTTTAAAAAAATGGATAAACTGTACACCGTAGCGAAAATGATTTTTTGGTACTGACGTACCAAATGCCGCATTCACTCCGACGAAGGACTCCAATTTAAAAAAGATTTGCATGGGGTCATCAGAGAATAACCGTAGTAATATCTCATCACTGATTGGTGGAAAAATGCTAAATTTTGGCATGGAGACATTTTTCAACTTGTTCTTTCTGAATACTACAACTAAATTAGTGATTTCACAAAACTCATTTTTATGACGTCATCACTTCGGTACTTCGTTAAAACAAACAGAATAACTCAGTGAGAATACGGGTTATCACGCATTGTATGGAGAAGCAACCTCGCTTTTATTTGTGTATTTATTTTTGTGTACCATGAGAATCACATGCGAACTAATTCAAATTATGCCGAATTATCTACTTCGTAAACTTCGATTATTATTCGAGTTTTGACTGGTTTATGTAACTCAAATTCTGCATTCTATTGAAGTGCTAATGACACCTTAATGGCACCTTAATTCGCTCGAATCTGTCGTTCACTTGCGTTCATTATACACGAATAACTCTGTAAAACCAATATTACGCTACATTCTGCAATATAAAATATTTAAGATATCTACTCCGTATTTCCTCGCATTTTGGCGAGTTTTATCTCGTTTGAAATCCGTAAATTTTCTTGCCACTAAAATCTGAAGCTTTGATACACGCACCCGTAGCCCCACGCGTTGTATTTTTCATCGCTAAATCTTCGTTTCCCATTTTGGAAACCCACCCATTTATTTCGGCGAATATATAAAACAGAAATAAAAAGTTTCGTTTCAAAAGTATTTGTCTATTAATTATTTACAAAACATAGCAATAAATCAGTATACGTATTACAATTAGCTGCAAACTCAAACATATTTTTCATTTTTAAACATGTTGCACCTTCTTATGATTTTCTGAAGTCCCATTTAGCGAAGTCCTTGTTATTTTAGTATATACCACAGAAGTGAACAATACTTTTCTCGCACGCTGATTGGCTCTAGAGCTTGGAGATGATTAGCCAAGTACTATTCAACTCCGAGCAGCTGCAGAAAAACAAAATGGCTTCCCGTTTCGCTTCGGTTTCCGAAGAGGAAATTCTCTCCATGAACGAGGAAACTTTACCAGAAAACACAAAAATAGCAACAAAGTTTGGTGTAATAGTAGTCAATGGAAAGTTATTTAATCTCTTCAGCCTCACATTTTAAGGCAAAAAATCAAAATAAATGCCTTGTTTTAGAAATCTGTCAATGAAAAAAATGAAAAATCTAAAGTTTTACATAGCTTTGTTTCAAGGTTAAGAGGGATTTAACTCAACCATTGAGAAATGACACCGCAGCAACTTAGCAATATTTATATTTCGACAAAAAGGCGAAAAGTCGAAGGCGAAAAACAAAAAGTCGCTTACTGTTATTTGGGCAGGCCTTGGTCCACCTTTGAATAAACCTTTGTCCATTACCGGAGACCCTCTTTTTAAATAAGCAAAGTAAACCTTTAGCAATTATTTGAAAACTCTCAGCAACTTTCGAAGTCGTTCGTTTAATTTCAGTTCATTTTCCTCCAATTGATCACCTGAGCACGAGTGTGCATCGCATGACGCGAATTTTCTTGTCCGACCATTTGTCAGCCAGTATATTGTAATAAATTAAGTTACTCTTTGGTTCGCTTGTTATTCAGCTTGCGTGGTATATACTAAAACAATTATTCATCTTAGTGTTGGTGAAAATGGTGGATATTTTACTCCCTGCTTCGCCGCTCGGTAAATATCCCCCACTATTCACTTCCACTTCGGTGAATAATTGTTACTACAGCTGATGACTTCCTAGGAGACATTCACACAAATAACTTCAGATAAGGCAGAACAATTACTGACCTGGTTTTCCTGTGTATCTGATTTAGGGGGGCCATCTGCATTGGTAGTGGTTACACTCATTGCACTTGATATGGTTCGATCATATGGCTGTAAGTTGTCGCTATAGGTTGACCCTCTGCATACATAATTAATAATTAAGTAATAAATTATTTATACTAAAAATAATGATAACAATAATTTAACATTATCGATAACAAGAATAAAACTAATAATAGCCGTAGTTGTTGTAACGATAAAACAATATTCTTGAAAGAAATAAACACTGAAGTTTTGGAAAATCTATTTCAATTTTTCAGTGCAAACTGCTAATTTTTGTGGCAACTGCATCGATAGATGGTAGACACTTTGTCGCCGTCCAGGTAAATGAGTCTATAACACTACAACAGCAAGCCAAGGAAAGTCACCAAATAACACTGTTAACTGATATCACCAAATTGATTTCCAGGTGTTTTTTATTAATTCAGACACTAAGTAAAGTGCCAATCAAAAGTGTGCAATTAAAACTACTATCATTCGAAATATTTTAAATTTTCTTTAGCGAATATCAATCCAATAGAAAATAAAAGAAACAGTAAGAGAAATTGTCATTTTTGTTATGAAACATCATTTTTGTAAATACTGCATCCATAGACGGTCCCAATCCTTAACGTAAATAAGTGATGCGAGTATAAAAAAGACTGAGTTCTAAACTAGATTCAAAAGGTCTTCTTGAATATAAATTTCTTCACATGCAGTAGCTACAAGCACTTAAAATGCGCCTTTTTATTTAGTGATTTTGTGAAGTGAAGATGAAAAGACTTTGAGAACGACCGAAACGATTACAGAAGGAGTAACAGGTAAATTAGAAATGCAGATTGAAATTAATATCTATACTGTGGATAAGAAAAGTTGAGGGTGTAGGCGTTTCCCATAGAAATTAATTTTAGACCCACTTTTCTTAACATCTTTTTAATTTCATGTTTTTATTTATATGTTTTTATTTACTTAAAGTAATAAAATCTAACTTTTAATATTAAAACAGCAAATACAATATAATTCGTAAATGATCTTTAACTGTACAAAAGCAAAGAAAAAGTTTAGGGAATAAATTTAAGAAGCTTATATGAGAGGCGGGGTTCCGGAGGTCCGAAAATTTTAAAAAACAGGAACAAGTTGTTACGGGATACAACTTTATAATAGAGGAATAAGGAGAGGTTCATGACGCAAGGGGAAAGGAGGAGAAGGAAGGGGGGTGGGGAGGGGGTGAGTTCCGGAACCTCCTGAACCTCCCTTTGCATACGCCTCTGTCTAAGGTTTTTCGGAAGAACTATTGATCGAGAAGAAATCAAGAGTAGAGTCTATTTTTTTCTTCGGAAGAAAAGGGGCCATAAACCTATGGCTCCGAAATAACACAAAAATGGGAAAATAGTAAATAATAAGGAACTTCCACCTCACGTTTTTGGCGATTTTGGACGGGAAACCTTTTTATGGCCTAAAAAATTGATTAGATACGATAGAGCAATGATCAGGCTCCTTTTATCTCCTACTGTAATATACAACAATTAGTGCGAGAACCATCCGCTTCAATAGACACAGTCCAGAAAGAATCAAGATATGTTATTCTTATATTTTATAACATTTGATTCCCCTTGGTATGGGCTCGTGTGCTTGTACAATGGAGGGCCGCACAAAAAAACTTGACGAACTGAGGTATTGTAAATACTGCAAAAATCTTGCCATTAGGAAGGCCCAAGTGCAGCCCTAGAGCCTTCCTCTGACCTCTGCTGCACTTAAACTACCAAAGCACGAAAGTTTGTCTGCAGGTCGGCTCTCGGCAGTGGAAATAAGATGGGTGCACTGACATAGAAGAAGCTCAGAGATGGGGCTGGAAGGCAGAACAAGGTCAGCTGATCCCAGTCATGTCTAACCAACCCGTGGTTCCTGAGGCCTTAAACCAGAAAATCAAGTGCAACTGCTCATCTGACTACAGCAGTAAAAGTTGCACTTCTAGAAAGTGGGGAATGAACTGGTACCTCGCGTGTCGTCAATGTAAAGGTGATAGCTGCTCAAATTTACCCTGGAGTGGGAAAGAGGAAGATGAGATTCAACACGAGTCCATAGATTGTGCCAATTCAGAGAGGCCCTCTTTTGTTTTTTGCATGAATATTCCAATGCTACAGGTTATTTGACATCAAACAACGCATGTAAATAGTTAATAAACAAAATAATTCAGCCTTGGAAAACATTTCGAGATGACTTCGAAGTTCTGTGGTCGTTGAGTGCAAAAAAAAAAGGTTTTCGGCTGTCACTTTAGTCTGATTTAATACAACAAATAAACTTTATATTTGAAAAGAAATTCTGTCCTTTTTAGGCATTGGTTATTTGGGCAAAGACCAATAGCATTTTATTGAGGCAATATATTAATCGACGATAATCGACATTTTACCTTGACACAGGCTGCCACGGCCTCTTTTCTCTCGACGAATGCCGGTGAATTCGCCCAGGTGCAATTTCGCCCAGGTATGCTCAAGTGAAATCGCCCAGGTCTTAGAGTGAATTCGCCCAGGTTACGGTGAATTCACCCAGGTTTTACAGTGAATTCGCCGAGCATCATAAATTCTTATCTCATAAGATATTATTCTGTACTAAGTTACTTATTTCTATATATGCCTAATTTATTTTTACAGGAACAGAAATGTGAACGAAGATCAAACTTATGTCCACATTTATAAATGAAATAAAATTGCTCTTGTTGTTTTACGTCTGTCGGTCGATTTTCCAAGCTAACTCTATTTATTTACTTCTTATCTATCTTTCTTTGAGCTAACAATGTTTGATTACTAAATCACTGGTAATACTGGTCATAATACTTATTTGAAATTTTAAAATCTTAATTTCATGAACTAAAAATGATCGCGTATCACTTGTAGCGCAATGTTTCTTCACCTTTTCAAGATTTCGCTTCGCTTCGAAATTAAATCTAAACACCAACAAGCGGGTTCGATCTCACTCACTAACAGCGTTCCCATCTAAAAAACTTAGTTCGTTTCTTTCAAAACCTATCACAAGATGAAATGAAAGCTTAAGCAAAACTTAGGATCGAAATCCGCCAATCAGCATTCTTGCAAAATCTACCTCTGAGGAAACATTGGTTACACTTTCAAGGGTCACTGACTCAGAACTGACTCAAAAAAAAATGCTTTGTTTTGCGTCTCTTTTGTTTTGAATGAGAAAGCGATTATTATAAAAAGCTTAATTTCAGCCACTCAGCTGACTCAGCTCAAGAAAACGAAAAGTTGGTACATCGACAGGACTTTTAAGACTATTATTAGCCTGGTTATTTCAAGCAACCATGCAGTCTCCTCTTCTCTTTTATTTTAAAACATATATTTTATTATTGTAATCTTCGGGGAAAAATAAAGGTTGTTGTTGTTATACCGTACTGCTTTTTATACGGGGTATCCATGAGTCAAAAATGGCTATTAAACCATTTTTTTAAGTTTTTTTTTTCTGGTGAAAAAGCATGAAACTACGCCGGAAATAAGTTTTTATCTAACAAAGCTACAATAAAAGCAAAAAAGCTAAAAAAAAAATTTTTTTTATTGATTGAGGGCGTCTTCGTCTTATAGTACCAAGGCTTATCACAAATTGGAGTTGGATCGTGACAGAGGTGTACAAGCATGCAATTTGAGAAGGGATGCCCAAGTTAAACTAGCCAGGGGTTGCATTAAGGGAGGTTTTAAATAATAACTAAATCGGGGATTTGGGCTACCTGTGGTGTAAATGTGGTTTACCGTTGTGGTTAAGCAGAAATATTTATTTTCTTTAGGAATTGAAATTTTATTTGCTTAGAAACACCTATTAAACATTTTTCACATATTTTCTTTGAAAAAGATACTTTTAAGCAACATTTAAAAGAAACTAAAAAAGGCTTGGATCAAAGCTTCTCTGGGACTCCCAAGATGACGGATTCAATGCTAGTCTGAAGTCTATGTATAGTTTCTGGGAAAATTACCTCAAACCAGATTCATCTCCCCTCCCTCCCCCGCTAAAGATAGCATTAACAATTTGTCAAATAGAAGTGTTTGCAATATTTGTAAGCTCAGATAGTAATTTTATTACCACAAGATAGAGTACATTACAACATCTTTCAAACAATTTTTTTCACTCAATTATGGATCACGTTTACAGCGGCAATGATCATTTGAATTTGACCTAGGCATCTAAACGGCTGTAAAAGAAGAGAAAGACTATGTTAGTGTAATATAGACTGTAATAATAAATACCGTGTACAAAATGTCATATCACGTAGGATCTAAGAAGATCAACCAGCTACGAAATGTAAGAAACATGAGTGAAACTTCGCAGGATTGCTTTGTCAACTCGTGAGTTTTCCAGCTATCATTTTATTTTACTTATGTTAGCTTGTACTTGTAAAAGGGGGTTAAATAAAAAATCTCTATTCCAAAATATTTATCGTTCTAGGGTATAACAGCTAGTACAACAGTAATTTTAAAAAAAAGAGTTTCGATAATCTTTGGCTTTAATGACTAGCTTTTCATGATAATACTTAAGAACTGGCTCCATTACTATTTTATTACATTGATGATTAGAAATTGTATCCATAAATATTTTTTCCTGAAATCAACAGGTGGATCATCCATCAGACACGTCACACGAGGTCTCACATTGATATGAATATACCTTATAAGAATATTGATGCTGAAACTGGCCAAATTATAAAAATATATCAAGAATAATGCTGAGGCTTAGATTTTGTTAAGAAAATAATTTTGTATGTTTGAAAAAAAACATTACTAATTACATATATTGCAATTGCATTCTAATCTCAGATGGCAAAGCCATATGCAGCTATAGCGCTCTTTTAACTTTGAAGTTCTTTGTTACCACAGTCATTTTAAAAACTGAAATTTCATGTCACTTATATTTGCGAAACTAAGAATATTCGTAAGAATATTTTCACCCTAAAATTGGCCAAAACTAAGAATATCCCGCCTCGGTCCGAAAAACAATATTCTTATAAAAAAGAGTGTAGTGATAGCACAATAGATTCTATCATTATAAATGCAAAAAATAAATGCATGAATGGCTAGAAAACTATTTTGTCAGTGAACCAATATGAGTAAGAGCGCGGATTAAGCTAAAAGCCTCAACCATATACAGCTGTTTCGTTCCGTTTTGATATTCGTCAGTACGGTGTAGGGAGCTTGAGTAAACAAATTAATTTCAACGTAGTTTTCTAGCCATTCATTTATTACTCATGTTTCACGCATAGCGTGGCTGTGATCTTTTCAGATTAGTGTGAAATGTAGAGCAAAGTCTTTTTATTGATTTTATCAACAAACTTGACCGTTCCTCTACGTCTATCCCCGAACAACATCAACGCACGAGTAACATCCACAAAAAAGCTGGATACCATGTCAAAATATCTTAAAAGGGATTACCCTACAATGGCGTAGGAACCGGGGGGGGGGGCGTGGGGGCACGGCCTCCCCCAATAATAAAAGTGTGGAGCCCCCCTTCCCCCCCTTCCCTCCAATAATTTGCCACACAACGTTATGTTGTGATTTTACATTACTACAGAGCGCCGCCCGACCTCTCAGAGGTTCTCGCACCTTCGGTGCTCGGTTGTGCCCCCACAATAATTAGTTCCTTCCTACGCCACTGCCCTAGGAATAAGACCTATATGGAGGATTCACTCTCTTACTTCATCCTCTCTTGGTAATCATCAGATATGGATAACCCTAGGGACATGACCTATATGGGGGATTCACTCTCTTACTTCATCCTCTCTTGGTAATCATCAAATATGGATAACCCAAGGAATAAGACCTACATGGAGGATTCACTCTCTTACTTCATCCTCTCTTGGTAATCATCAAATATGGATAACCCAAGGAATACGACCTACATGGGGGATTCACTCTCTTACTTCATCCTCTCTTGGTAATCATCGGATATGGATAACCCTAGGAATAAGGCCTATATGGGGGATTCACTCTCTTACTTCATCCTCTCTTGGTAATCATCAGATATGGATAACCCTAGAAATAGGACCTATATGGAGGATTTACTCTTTTACTTTATCCTCGCTCTCTTGGTAATCACCAGATACGGATAACCCTAGAAATAAGACCTATATGGAGGATTTACTCTTTTACTTCATCCTTTCTTGGACTTTCTAATCAGGCGGGAGGAAGCAACCAGATAGTGGCCACACTAGTGAGCGGTCTTCCGACGGCAGATTTCTCGGCTTCTCTCATTTGTATATATGTGAATGCATGCGCTGACAAGGAACTCGGAAAAAACCGCGCTCTAGATGGAAATCGATCCCATGACTTTCCGTACACTAGTCGAACGTTCCACCACTGAGCCACGGAAACCCCTAGGGCGAGCGAGGCCGATATATTGGGCAGTGACACACGGATTAACACCAAAGTTTTTGTTTTTCACGAAATCATTAACGTGTAATTTTAGGAGTAGTTTAACGCAATTTTTTTTTTTTGCATTTTGTTAAAAATTGGATTTTCTATGCCCTGTTTAAATCCATTTTGGAATGATTCGCGACCGCGCATAGAGGAGTCTCGGTCGAGTTTTGATTTGACGTCAAATTCAGACTTGACCAACGCCCTGTTAATTCGGTCGCGAACCAATATGAGGAACTGTTTACGTACTTTGAGGAGGCATAAATAATGAAGGATTTAACCAAATAAAAAGTTGTGGCAAACTATTCCAAAAATTATGCATTTTAATTTTAGTACAAAAAACAAAAAAATGGTGTTATTTGTGCACTTTAAGCCAGCATGTTCAAATTGAATTGGCGTATATTAACTGCTACTGGCTTGGTCTTTCCGTCTAGTTCAATCAATTAAGACTTTCATTCGCTTACCGCTGCAGATAAAGCCTTCAAGCTTGTCTCACTAGCGCACACAAATAACAAGAAGTTCTTTACTTGTTCCATTCCTTTTGCTATAACATAATATTTATTGTTTTCATCTTTTGTGGATACAGTAATAATGAAAAATATCTTGTAGAGCTGAAAAAGGAATGGTCTAATGAACCTGGTGATATTCAGAGACGACAAGAAATTAAAGCCAAAGCGAGTCGACTCCTGGTGGCAGAGTACCCCTACCCAGACTGGCCGGGTGTTCATACGGGGCTTTCGCTTGGAAGCAACACAACCGCGTCGTTTCTGTTCTCGCTTCGGAGTCCCCGCGGAACAAAAGCCCAACGCGTCGACATTGTGGCTGAAGATCGTCCCCGTAGCATCGCTTTTCTTCACGGCCACGTCGGAGACTTGGAAATTTTCAACGGATATGGGATATCACGGCTCGGTTTTTT
>JAPEIX020314849.1:0-14428 GCA_026122405.2 Zoanthus sansibaricus
TAAAATTTAGCTCAGGCTCAATGTTCTTATTTTTTCGGCCATTTCAGGCTCAAAATGTTCTTATTTTGTTCTTAAAGAGATGGACAAAGACGTTTTACTGTTCATTTTTAATACCTCATCAGTTACTGTTTACACATAAAAAGTGTGATATTGAAGTTGGATTATGATATATCTGAAAGAATGTACGGTAAAGACACTGAATTTTGAAAAAAGAATCGTTAGCATTACACTGTCGTCGCGGTCAGATGCTTGTTTGTTGCTGTGCATTTTCCTTTTATTTATTATTTATTCCTTTTTATTTTTTATCTTTTACTTTTTATTTACTTTTTTTTTTATTAAGAAAATTATTTCAGCTCTTATTGGTATTGTTATTATTATCATCATTATTATTATTATTTCTTTATTCTATTTATTCTGTTTACTTTATGCAGACAGGTGACGTCAAAACGTAAACTTTCAAGGACAGACAAAGATAACATTCAAATATGTCAAAGGTTTGTTTAGAACAATTATTTAAAGCAAATTGACGAGATTTAAGTAACGCTTAGTCGGTCGATTGATATACAAACTTAGATTTAGAACCTTTAAAACCGCACGGATCAAAACTAATGCATTGCAAGTTTACTAAATAGACTGTCAACACAGTTTTTTAGTGCAACTTCGTTTTTTGTAAATCTAACAGTGCGCGAAAAGTGCCGTTCCCCTATTAGGTTAATACAAAAATAATACATACTTAAAGGCTAGACGAGACTGTTACAATATACAACCTATAGAAGCCTTCTCAAATGTTACTCTAAAGCAATGTTTGATATATGCTTATAGTGTAACATCTAACATATTTGATTGAAATAATTTTTACTTTCTGTTACTTTTTTGCATTTTATTATCTTTTTTGTTTTTAGGTTACCCGAGCCTACGTTCAAGCCAAATGATTCGTCAACCAGGAAAAGTTTGTCGTCCCCTTTTGGTGGATCACTGGACGGCACGGTTAACAGTTCGCTTTCAACGCTTAACACATCCAGTAGACCTTTGTCCATCTGTTCTCGATCATCTAATGTGACAACTAATACGTCTTTTGGAAATAGGTATGTGCATTGTAGCTCAAGTCGTGTTCAAGAGTTTATAAAACTAAAACTATTTGTTCGACCTTAAACATTTCAGACAAGTTTTACTTCAGTCAAGTTTCTCACTTATAGTTATTTTAATTTTTTTTCTTTCTTTTCTCTCTCTCTTTCTTTTCTCTCTCTCTCTCTCTCTCTCTCTCTCTCTCTCTCTCTCTCTCTCTCTCTCTTTCTTTCTTTCTTTCTTTTTTTCTTTCTTTTTTCTTTATACATGAAAATTTTGCTGGATGTTAAACACAGAGAAACAACAATAGGACACGGGGTCCCTTACAAAGGCTTACTTAATAATTAGAGTATCAATTCATACCAAGTGTTGTCAAAAGGCCTTCTTATTTATGCTGAAAATGTCACGCCAAAAACTTCTCTTTTAATTTTCAAATATAACTAGCTTAATTCAATTCACAAAAAAAGTGGCCAGATCAACTTGCATTTATCTGGCGAATGAAAGCCTCTGATTCAACAAGAGCGAGACACTTAAATCCACTGGCATTGCAGATAAAAATTATGTTCAAATCTCGATATGCAGAGCTAGGAATCGGATCTGGGACATTGTGGTTAAACTGAGACAGAAATCTTACCACTGAACTGCGGTAAACATACAGCGTCTATTTGAGTTAAAGTACATGCTGAAAATATTCCGATTGTAGAAAGCTTTATAGTCCATATATCGCTATTTTATCTTTTAGATGGAAAGTAGAAACTTTTATTGATATTATAAAAACTGAAAATAAAACAGTTTCTCGCAATTCCTGTTATGTTTTTGAAGCTTGAAGCATGCAAATAAGAAGAATTTTTGACCGAGCAAGAATGCCTCTACTCTCTAGGAAATTCCATCAATAAAATCTTTTTTAAGAAAACAATAAATATACATAATTTTCTTTTCTCCTGCAATTCCTCATTAGAGAAGTAAATGGAATGAAAAGCAATCAAAAGTGAGCAACCATTTATACGAGCTTTGATGAATTTCTCTAACTCTTTATTATTAAAGACATATATATTTCTATATAAACTGAAATCTAATTTTGTGGCCGAGGCTGAAGACTAAATTATTTTGGTAATTTGCACAATCTCTAAAACCTGAGTTTATATCTTGTAAGGGCGGCCATTATGCTGGGCAGCCACTGTTATGGCCGCTGAGTGGCAGCTTCATGACATGTTAAAATTTTTATCCCTTTAATAAACATAAACCTCAAAAAGAACATTACGTCAAGCATTTTTTTATTCAGAGCAGAACTGAAATTATGGCAGCAAAACCAAATTATTTTTAAACAGAATGTAACTCTCAGGCGAACTCAACTGACAGTATGGCCTGTAAGAAAAGAGCTTATTATAGGCCCTTCCATTTACTGAAAATAAGCTAAAACTGCCAATATGCAGTAAATACAAGCATGGCATGTATAAGGTATACAGACTAAGGGAGGGAAGCAGTTCGAAGCACAAGTTCTCAGTTCAAGTAAGTTCTTTGGCGCAAACTCAGACAACTCGCCCATAGTTTCTCCTCCTCCAGAGTTAAACTCTAGTAAAAGGTATATTATAATTATTACCTATATTTATCAAATCTGAGGGAACTTTATTTTCAGCATGTATTTCGTCAAACCATGAAACGGCAGCATTATCCACAAAGAAATACTAGTCAATAGCAAAAATTAGTCTAACTGACGTAAACTCTTAAAAAAAAATTCGCTATCACGTGTGGTCAGAATCCATACATGACCTCGGAGCACAGCACTACAGCCAAATTTAATTAGCTGGGAGTCGAATTTGCAGAGGGAGGAAAACTTGAGTACCCAGAGAAAACTCCTCGGAGTCAGATTGAGGTCGACAAATCTCAGCCCACATATAGAGCCCAGGGGTCATTCCTGGGTCGTAGAGGTGGGAGGCACAAGTGATGACCACATTGGTAGCTAACAACATCGGCTAGATCTTATAAGCAGCTGTTTTGGTGAAGTTCAGTGCTAGGGCTTACCCCTGATAGTTGCCACAGTAAGACTTTATAAGCAGCAGTTCAGGCTCTTTTAGGTCCCATCAGCACGGCTCAGGTTTCCAGAGCAAACATAAAATGTCAGTAATGAAAGCGCAATGCTTATGGGATGTGGCTATAAAGACCAACGTCAAGACTTCTAGTGATTATAGTCTACTTTTAGTAATAATAATCCTTGAGGTATGCAGGGAAGCTTAATTCCGTTCCTCTTCTGTTGACATGGCAATGAAACAGGTGTTTGAGGGTTGAAAATCTGTCACTGAATCATTGGGGCTGGAAATCTCTCTTATTTTTACATTTGTAGCACAGGTACTGTTGCCAGAAACCTTTGAGTCTGCGGCTGTGGTTGAACTTGCAGATTTGCACCTTGTTCCTCTAAGACTTTTCACTGTCGGTCTTCATCTCATTTGGGTTCTCATCCATAACTGTTTCCTTGTCCCACTCTTTTCTAACCAGAAGAGCTTCATCATTAGTTTGTCTCCTTCTTCTAATGGCCCTAGTTCACGAGTTCTTTGTTTGTTTTTGTTGTTTCTCACCAAACTGACTTCTCATTAATTTAGAGGTTATCATCAGAGCTTCAAGAGGTCGTTTTTAGTTGGCGGCAGAGTTTTGCACTGCCTACCCAATAGAAGCTAGACGGGACTACTTTTCATGGCCTCTCTTGGTCTAGGTATTTCACACTGTGAGTAATCCCAGGTAGATATATTTTTGGTCTCTTTTGCTTTGTGTATAATTTTCTTAGCCTCTACACTGTAGCAATACATATTCATTGGATGTGCTGGTGTCCCTGACTACCAGGTCGATGGTCAAATCCCCGTTTAGATGTAAATGTCTCGAACTTTACATTGAATCACTGTCTGTTTTCATTGATGATGGTGTTAAGTGTTCCTTGCCTGGCAGAATGATACTGAAGCTTCTTAACCACCAAACCTGTTGTAGGATCAGGGGAAAGAGGATCTTTCTCCCAGAAACTACCACTGTCAGATAGTCCTTGTTATCAATCATGTAGAATTTGCCACGTGTCTTTTGCCGTCGGCATTCGGTTTATTCACGACTTATATGTGGTTCTTTTCCGACTAGATTAGCTCTTAAAGTTATTTCAGGTGTCTGGACATCCATTATCCAACATTCCTCTTTTGTTACCTGTGTAAATGTATTTTATCTATCATACTAAATGGAAATAAAAATTGTTGTTGTTTCTGATGCTTCTTGTTAAACTTGGAGCATGTCTTGCATTGTGAGATATATTTCTTAACCTCACGTCAAATATGGTACCAACTCAGCTGGGAGGTTATTCTTATTCTCGGGTCAACCTGTCTGGACCAGATGCTTTAATGACAGTTCCAGGTTTTCTTCTTTTTGAGTGTGCTTCTATGGCGATGTTGTAACCACAACAATAATTACATTTGCTGTCGGTGCTGCATTTCTTATTTTTATCCTTTGCATATTTTATCATTTTTTCACATGAAGCAAATTTGTTTCTAAATTTCGGTCTTGTGCAGGAATTACATTTGTATACTTCCTCTAATTTATCTTGAACTGCTGAGCACACTGCATCTCCTATGGATGGTTCATATATCAATCGCAGATATTCGTCTTTAAAAGAAAACATTTATTGAAATTTTGGTTTCACTACTGTCACCCATCTTGGTCACTGGACCTCAGGGGTTTACTCATCTAACTAGAAAACTCGTACATGGGAAAGATATTTTTTAATAAGCGTTGATTAATCACGTAACTGAGTTTCCCTATTTTCGATTGTTCTGCAGACTTTTAGATCTTTTGTTAATGTTTTATGCAGTGTGCATAGCGAAGCCATGTCAATTTGATAAATATATTTAAATTGAATATGTATCCATTTTAATGGAAGTAGGTAATAAACCACATAAAACTGAACATTCCTAACCTAATCACGACACCACCAGTTACTCCGAGTCGGGATTCCTGTGCGCTGTATGAAGAAAAGAGTTTGAACTATGACAACAACAATTATTAGAGGTCGGGATTCCTGTGCACTGTATGGGAGGAAAAGTGTCGTAATTATGATACCAGATGTTTCTACAAGTCGGGATTCCTGTGCACTGTATGGGAAGAAAAAATTTGACTACACTATTTTTTTGTATCAATTGGTTTTAGAGGATGCCTGGGAATTGGATGATGTTTGTATCTGATCATCATGCAATGCTTGGAAAATGCTTGATGTGGCTGCAGTACTTATGAATTATGGAATTTTTCATAAGAAGGAACGTTTTGTATAGTGTACATTTTGAAACTTTTTTCCGTTAAATGTTGAACAGTTCTCAAAGTTGAATTCGGTGATCACCTAGAAAGGTACTCCAGACATCCTAAAAGTATACCGCATAGCACTTCAATATTCAACAACTTGTTACTTTATTATGAAGGCATAATGGAAGTCATGGTATTTACAGGGGTTATTATATTCCCAGTCATTCCTGTGGAGTAACAAACAGAACTTTGTGAGACACATTTTGCTGCCTGGCTTCGCTAGCCCCTATGGTTATTCCAGGCAGCTAGTACTCTAATAACTTTTTACTTAACAAATTTGCATCGAATTTTGTAAATTTTTTTTTTAGCAAGAAAGTGAGTACAAATAAAGATTGATTGACATCAGTTTCTGTAAATGTAAAGTATAAAACCCTAATTCAGCGATTTAAAGAGCCTTATAATTTTACTATTTTAACTGGCTCTGGCCAAGCCATCGAGCACACTGGCAATTTTGAGATTTTTTATTTCTCTATATATTTTTCAAATTGCACTTTTTTTGTTTTTTAATGATTATGATTAGTTGGTAACAGGACTTTGTGTCGTCCAATTCAGTCTGTAATCATACTCATTATTAACAAATGAAACTCCAGCTCTGCGATCCTCAGATTTTGTTAATCACTTGTATGACTACAAACCGAATGGGATTTCATTCATTCCTATTACCATTATTAACACCTTTAAATAGTATAACAAGTTTAAGTACCGTAACTACTCTACTGTTACTACTTTAACTACAACTTTCGACACTAAACTATTACTGCTACTACAACCACCGTTGCTGCTACCACAGTTACTACTGTTACAATTACTACTAATATTACTTAGAACCATTACCATTACTCAGTCCTGTCACTACTGTATTTCGTTTTACTATTACTAAGTGTTATTACTATTACCTCTGCTGCTGATAGAACTATTAAGGTACTGTTATTGCTAACGGCTAACTACATACTGCTGTAACTAATTTTGTTAATTTTATTTATCTTGTTACTGGTACTACTGCTACTATTACTGCTGCTGCTGCTGCTGCTGCTGCTACTACTACTACTACTGTTATTATTACTACTTAATGCTATATTCTGAATTCATCAGGGAGCTTGCCTATTCCCGGTTCACAGTCTCTGCAGTTAGTTGCAAGACACCTTCATTGTATGGTTGCTGTTGCATTCTGGGATGCAGGTTTGTGTTTATTGAAACTTGTAAAGATTTGGCATATTAGTTAATAAATATTTACTCTTTGGAACAGAACATGGAGTGTCTAAATCTATTTGATTGGTCGTCTTGTAGGTTTTCCTTTTTTTAAATGAAAACAAAAAGTAAAACTTAAACATTTGGAAGAACAAAATTCTTGATTTCGGTTGCCCTGAACAAGATTAGGTTACGTTCTCCTTCGTCGATTGTGAAAACAAGTAATAGTTTTATATTTTGTGATAGACCTTTTGCTTAAGTGTTAGTTTTTAAAATTTATTTTTAATTTTAGAATAAAAACTTGTCCTTTTTAAGCATATTTTTATAGTTGTTTGCCTTAAGTCATTTTAAGTTATGAAAAAATATTTTAAACAAGTGAAACTGGAACAGAGTTCCATTGCCACGTGGGTACAATTCGTAATTTTCTCTGACAAATGTTCAATACTCAAAACCATTTGCTACTTACACAGCTGATCATAAAAATTTCAACCTTAAGTTGTTGTAATTATGCATTTTGTTGCTTAAACGAAGTATTAACACTCGGAACATGTTAGAGCTAGGTTATCATAGAAACTTCAAGTTGTAGTTATTTGAGTACAAATTTTTTAACACCTTTTTTATTGTAGAATTCTGCCATCTTCTTGGTGTAACCCTGAGTGACAAATGTAAGCCTACTTGTGAAATAGTGGATGGACAACCATCAACAAAGACGGTCCAATCTTGTCTTCTCCTTCTAGACCCACTGCATTCTGTGTTTGAGTCTGCCACTCAGTTGAAATGCCTTTCAGAGAGTTATGAGCCTCATTCCAGTCAAACTAATCTTTCGAGTGAAACATTTGCGTCTGTTGTCCCTAGCATTACTCGTCTACACACACTTCTGTCATTCTGTTTGTACTGGTTTGACACCAAACTTCGGCAATTTTTATCAGCGTGGACTTTAGAACCACTGCTCCTGTTGATTCAGTGGGAGCTCCCATTTTTGTTGGACAGTATGAACAAGATACTGGCGCTTGTTCATCCACTTTGCACTAGCGAAATGCACATCTTAGGCAGCACAGTTGCTTTGCAGGATCTTTGGAATGATACGCAGCAAAAAGCTTTGGCACTTGAGGTAAGTGTGTTTATGTTTTCATCTTTAAATGATAAAAAAAGGTTGTATAATAACAAGAGCAACACTAATAAACTATTTGCCTGTGAGGGTCTGTCACGAATTGACACTTTAATCTATTCAAAGTAACCAGACAGTAAGCATGACTGTAACTCCTTTAATCTTCTTTGTTATTCTTACAGAATGAATCACTTTTAAACCATTGCATTTATATACGCTCAGTGTTCTAAATATAACGATTACTCGTGCATAGTCATGTTACTAAATATAGATATGTCATCATTCTAGAATCCCTTATAACTAGTGCAACTAATCCTGCCTCAATACTTTCTTAACTCTGGAAAGTTCTTAAAATATTCAGTTCAACCACCTAACTATACATAAAATAGAATGTTCTAGAAAGTTCTACTCTTAAGCTGGTGAATTCCAGATTCATCACAGGTCACATGACCACAGCTACCCGAAATCAATCAGCTATGACTAAATGGTATCCAGAAATGGAAAAGGCCGATTGACATTTAGTAAAATGGCAAAGTTTCAGTTTTCTACTTCAAATATGTAAACTGTGGCAATCTACCGAACTAGGATCTTTTCTAAGGATTTGTACGTCTTGTGAGCAAGGTCTTCAGTACCATTTTTCTCATACATTTCCGTAGAAACATTTTGATTTTATGTTCCTTGTCATATTTAAAGAACGTTCAGATTTCAAACTATGCCTTCCAATTAATGTAAACCTGTTCTTTCCATTTTTAAACATTATTTTTCCTTATCTAATTACTTTATGTTTGAGCAAGCAACATCTATATCGCTGTCCTTAACCAGTTCTTTGCTGCTTCTTGAAATGACTAACTTTTTTTTTCAACTTTTACCGTACAAAATTGCCGATGTTGATTTTGGGGAAGGAGTGCTGCCATTAATTATCCATAAGGGATTTTGGTTTTGGTTAAGGTATAGTTTTCAAGACTACCCACCAAAATCTATATTGTTTATGATAAGGTCAAAAGCAAGTGTGTTTTTCACGATCTTTAAACTTATTGTTTGAGAAAAAATGTTCTTCACTATTTTCCACGAGATGATATTTGTTAAAATGCCAACCTGATAGAAATAGATGAGATTAAAACACCCTGCGTGCGAAGAAAAGATGATGCTCGCTACTCCTGGAAAACTCCCGGAATTTATAAAATTTCTTTCAGTGCCCTGTTGAATGGTAGAAAGTATTTTCTAAATCTACAAGGCGGTAAAAAAACTGTGAGAATAACAAGGGAAGTAAATGGGTACAAAATAAGGGGCAGCTTCTGAAATTAATTTCTTTTTGCATTTTTTTTCTTGGCGAAACACTTGAAATCATAGCCATAATATTTCGAGTGGAGATCTCTTGACGCTGTCTCAAACCCACACACATCTGTTTGGTCTATGCATACTATCTAACGGTTTTTAGTTGCTGTAGAGATGATGCTGATGATGGTAATGGTGATGATGATGATAATGATGGTGATGGTAGTAATGATGATGATGCTGATGACGATGATGGTGATGGTGATGGTGGTAATGATAATAATGATGGTGATGATAGTAATGATGATGCTGATGACGATGGTGATGATGATGATAATGATGGTGATGGTAGTAATGATGATGATGCTGATGACGATGATGGTGATGATGATGATAATGATGGTAATGGTAGTAATGATGCTGATGACTATGATGGTGATGATGATGGTGCTGATGATGATAATGATGGTGATGGTAGTAATGATGATGCTGATGACGATAATGGTGATGGTGATGATGATGATAATGATGGTGATGGTAGTAATGATGATGATGCTGATGACGATGATGGTGATGGTGATGATGGCGATGGTGATGACAATTTTTCTTATTATTAACGAACACTGTGTAAAAGTGCCGTGAAATAGCTCAGAGGTATGTCTTTTTTTCTCATTTTCGTAATAGACACTTAGCCGCAAGTCAATGAGTATGTTTGAAAGCGATCTTAGAAAGATGTCAACAGAATATTTCCGGGAAACAATGCCACAGGGAAAGCTGTGGAGGAAAAGCCGACACTCTGGTTAGTTTCTTTTTCATTTCAACCCCTTTTTATTTAGATTACAATATGAGACGGTGTCTGAGTAGTGTTTGAGACTCTGAACCCTTTGTCATTCATTTGCTCACGATTAATTAATTAATCGATTCAATCAACTATTTATGGATGCGATCACCATCCATTAATTCATTTTTTATTCTGTATTCTTCTTTTGTTTCTTGTAAGTAAAAGTGAATATTTAACAATTATTCCAAGAGTGCGCGTCGGATGTGAGATGGCCTCGTTGGCCATAATCATCTCATCCAACAAGCGCGAATTAAATTTCATATATGTATTAAATTTCATGAGCTTTCCGAACCCTTCGATTGAAAATGACAACAAAATCTTAATCTGACATTTTTCAGCCTGACAACCCTTTACACTGTTAGTTTCCATATATGGTCATTCGGTATATGAGCTGATAACCGAGATTAAGTGAACCAATCAGAACGCTAGAAACGCAATATTTGAGGTTGAAAATTAAATAATGTCATTTATCCAGATTCAGTTGTAAGAAATAATAAATCCATTTCTGGAATTATGAAAATCTCAACTAAAACAAACTGCCACGTGAGATTCATAACTCCAGAAATTAATTTCCGTTTCTTGTAAATATTTACAATGCACAACTTGGTCCTTTTGATCCAAAATGTTCCGTTCATCTTTTGAACCATCGTCAGGGCTTCTCTGTTAACGAAATCTGACGAACTGCCTCTCAGTAAATACACGATTATGGCCATCGGAATGTGGGAGCCAAATATAATTCGACTTGATCTGCACATTTCACATGTGATTCAGATATTTCACATATATTTGGGAGCTAAATTTACTACATTTATTTCTAAATTGTATATTTAAGATTTTGCACATATATTTAAACTGCAACTTTTCTATAAATATTTTTTGGTGATCCAGGCGTTTCCCATGTGGAAGCTCGTCCAAGACTTGTATTTGAACATTGATGATTTTGTCAAGAGACTCTATTGCCCAACTTTCTCGCCATCTTATTCTTTGCCTTTCTCCTGATAATTTACCCAACTCCTGGCTTTTCCACGCTACTATTACAGGATCCCCTTTCTTCATCCTGACCACATGGCTATCCCATCGCAGGCATACCTCTCTTGTCTTGCGCTCTGACATCCGACCACACGAAGATCATATTCTTGCTCTTTCATCGTTTTCATACTTTTACTAGTGTTGTTTGATTTCCCTCCAGGCGCACCATTCAGACCCAGTCCCTATGCTGAACACAGTGTTGTCCAGATCCTTGAACCAGTTGTTGCAAGTGTTGCAGAGCTTTCGTATGACATTCAGCTGTCAATCATGACCTTGGCTCTCACCACCATGATGGAGGCTTGGAGTGACCACATCCTGAAAGAAGAAGTTATATTTAGGTTTGCTATTTAGCTTTTCACCATAACTCAAAGTTTAGCTAAATCCTTTACGTGCCGGGGGAGGGATGGGGAGTGAGGGAAGGGGGGCATGAAGCCAGTGCTTATCTCTGGTTTCTGTTGTGTTAAGCTAAAAAGAGATTTTGACTCTCCCTGGATGGGAAACCAATCGATCGCAGGTAGGCACCTAGCAAATGCTGGTACTCATTTGCCTACACCGGGAGGATGGAAAGCTGAATTAACTTAGGTGAAAGTTGTGCCAGTATTCACAAGTATTGGAAAGATTAGAGTGTTATAAACAATTCTTCTTGTGCTGGGAATTTGCATATAATTTCGGATTATTTTTATAGCCCAAAAATATGTTTAAATGATGACCTAATATTATATGGCGTTCTTTTTTTTGTCTTGAAGGATAGAAAAGATCTTTGTGTTAGTTTAATATTGTCAGATTAAATTCTTTTAAACATCCATTCGCTTGTATTGAAGATTAGTGTTTCACATATTATTTTTGAATCAATTGATGAAACCCTAGAAAGTGACCGTTAATTTTGTCTGGAAGGGTATACTTGAGTGATGTTATTCATTCTAACTTTTGAAATAGATGATAAAATTCTTTAAAGTGATCTTATATTTGTTTTTTTTTTTTTGAGGATTACAATTAATTCGTGTTGTTCGTTCTAATATTTGAACAAGATATTGAAAACTGGTAACAATACGTTTTGCCTCGACTTTTGTCTCTAATGTTAAATATATTTATATTTTGCTTGCCTTAAAGAGTATGAAAATAAAAAATCTAAGTTTTTTTATTCAAGATCTTTGTCTAGAAGAAAGAACTCTTCAATGCTATTTTTACTATCATGTAGCTTCTATGGAGGGCAGCAAATTCAACTAGACTTCAACCATGTCAAGGCATGGATCTCGTCAGAAGGCAGTGGACTTCCCAGCGGAATACAGAGCCACCTGTTAGGTTTGGACGTGTTTAAGCATTTAGATGGCGCTGTACACCTCTTGATGCTCCAGCCAAGGAAGAAGAAACAATCTGCCAACGAGTTGGATGTTGAACTGGAGTCTAACAGCAGTACAGTTAGCAGCAGCTCAGTGATCTCGTCTCTGTCTGGTGTGGACATGGAAGGCTATGATCTAGAAGTGCTTGGTGATACCTCCATTCCCAACAGACAGCAGTGGTTGGATCTCAGGTTGAGGGGAGGCGGCAAGTCTAAGAAGGGGTTGATGCCGTTTTGTCTAAGAACGCAAGAAACGTAGCGTAAAAATTTTAATGTCTTTAGAACATCTTAAAGCTAAAGGATAGTATGTCGATTTTAAGAACTTAAAATGTCACGTCCCTTTTGTGTTCGTGGCAAGTGAAAGCGTGGCAGATCAAAGCATTTCCGAATTGAGGTTCTGTTAAACCAGTATCGTTGAGTGCAGATTTTGAAAAGCTTAAGATGCATGTTGAATGCATGGTTATTGGAAATGACAACAGGACAAGTACCAGACACGATGCTAGAGAAGTCCTGTAAACCTTAACCTAATTTAGTCAAAATGCTATCAGGCCGTTAAAAAACATGTTATTGTCGAAGTTTCTGCATGAACATGACGTGAGTTATTTATTAAATAGGTTCATGTATCTCTTAATGGCAAGATTGTTCATCAGAAGCTATACGATTACTAATTATTGTTCTTAGGGCTCAACTTAATTTGCTTAAATTTACCCTGTCAAAACTGTTGTGAGTGTTTATCAATTGAACCAGTTGATGAAACCCTATAAAGTGACCATTGCTTTTGTTCGTCCTGAAGAGTAGAAATGACTGGTGTTGATCATTCTAACTTTTGAAACAGTTGATAAAACCCTATAAAGTGACCATTCATTTTGTTCGTCCTGAAGAGTAGAAATGACTGGTATTATTCATTCTAACGTTTGAACCAGTTGATGAAACCCTATAAAGTGACCATTCATTTTGTTCGTCTTGAAGTGTAGAAATGATTGGTGTTATTCATTCTAACGTTTGTATCAGTTGGTAAAATCCTATAAAGTGAATATTGATTTTGTTGGTCAGATGCTTATCCGACATTCTTTGCGGGCGTCATGAATCAATTTTGCGCAGTTAAAAAGTGCAGGTTTTGTTAGTTATTTATTACACATTCAAACTCCAAATCAGTTGGAAGTCAACGTGAATATTAGTTGTTTTAAACTAGAAGTAATCATAGATATAGATTACTGAAGCGTGTTCGATTCACACAACTGAAGCACGGAAACTTTATTTCTTCTGTTTGAAGACTAAGAATTTTCACCATATCATCTATTAACGGATTTGTTCTTATACAATGACAGCTGGGGCTGCCTGTGTAATACTGAGCGTTACCATCGCGAGTTCTATTCTCGCTATGTCCACCCGATCGTTTTATTATTCAGTACACAAAATAATCTTCCTCCCCAGAATGAATTAATCTATTCTTTTTATCCCTTCACATCTACTTCTAATTTTATGAAAGTGTAACAGATCGTAAAGACACTATTACAAAACAAATTTAAAGATAAATTTTATATGAATTTGAGTTTGACCGACACGCGGAATTTGATCGAAATTTGATCGAAATTCCTATCGAGTCTGTAACGGAACGCAGTGTTTTTTTTTCCTGGAATTAAAATTATATCGCTGCACAATTTACTTATGTTGTCGTAAATTTCTCCGCTGAATTTCCTCGCAAAAAAACTATTGATATCTTCAAAAATCAGCAAGGTAAACTCCACAATAGATTTAATACCTCGCAACATCGAAAACCTTTTAAGTACATCTTTGTTAAAATGCTTCTCACGTTTTTGCTTGAAATCGAGGCATTTGTGACACGTTTGTCCGTCACCCGGCCAGACGGAAATAGCTCTGTATAGCATCAAGCCTGAGCCTGCGGGCAATAACACGATAAGTATGCGTTCTCCTTCATCGAAAACAGTGATAAGTGGATAACGTTTACTTATTACATGTTCGGATCACGGAACTTTATTTTTGATTTTGAGTTGAACCAGAACATAAATAAAGCGCCGCAAAGCATGCCGGACAACTGATTTGTCTGTTTAAGATCATACTATACAATATTTATTATATCCTTTGTTCCCCAGCTACCCCTTCCCCAAAAACCACCAACAGCGCGGCCCCCCCCCCCCCCCCCAAAAGAAAGTTTATGATAATAAAAACCAACACCAAAAAAAAAAAAAAAAAAAAACCAAAAACCGGAAATATAAAAAAAAAAATTATTTAAATAAAA
>JAPEIX020315329.1:0-14420 GCA_026122405.2 Zoanthus sansibaricus
TATACCGAATGACCATATATGGAAACTAACTGTGTAAAGTGTTGCCAAGCTGAAAAATGTCAGAATAAAATTTTGTTACCATTTTCAAGTATCGAAGGATTCGGAAAGCTCATGAAATTTAATAAAACAATTATTCCATTCGCGCTTGTTGGATATGAGATGATTATATTTATAGCCAACTCGGCACTACGCGCCTCGTTGGCTATTTACCATCTCATATTCAACGCGCGCTCTTGGAATAATTGTTAAATGTCACGCTTGTAAAGGCCATTGGTCTCGATAATATAGCAGCCTGGGAGCAACTGTCGCAACTCGGCTCTGGATGGTTGAGCTGAGCTTTGGCTTTGGAGATACTGGTATTGGTAACCTAGTGGGCGCATTGGAATCAAAAATAAGAAAATCAGGACTGAAAGTGAAACTAAAAGTAACATCAATTATGGACGTCTAAAAACTTTATGCAGAGGTGAACTTGCTATATAGTATTAGACTTTGCTTCAAGGTTAATTTCATACTCTTCGCTTGCCGGCCATTAGCTACTAGATTTTATCGTTCGCGGTCGTTCATCTCGTTCACCGGAAGCAGTTTCCAGTCTTTTTCAAAAACAACCATTTCAGAAAGTGTCCCAAAGAGTTATAAAAAAATTGGAAATCAAAGCCTAGCCGAGAAATCATAAAAGCAAAGAAAAGGTTTGAAGGTTGGAAGCTTAGTGAAACTTTGGGGATCATGCTACAGCCTCTACTCGAAAGATTAGGCACTCAGCGTATTGTACTTGCTAGTGGATCTCCCAGAAGACAAGAAATACTGAATAAAATTGTAAGTTTTAAAAGATGGATAAATATGTAATATTATTAGTATGCCACTGTGTATACTTTGCTCTTTAGTAACATATTTCATAATTAATCCTTACTGAAACTGAATATGATTACTTTAATTATTAAGGGACTTCAATTTGAGGTGATACCATCGACATTTGAAGAAAACTTGGACAAATCTCTCTTCGAACACCCCAAAGATTACGTCAAAGAAAACGCAAAACAAAAAGCATTTGAAGTTGTAGGACGCCTTGAAGAAGACGTAAGTTCTGTACTTATATTAACATAACCATTTTTCAATCCTGTTTAATTTTACAAAATGCATGTACTGTAAATGTACTCAGATCTACTGTAGCTATCAAATCCGTTTTTTGTTGCTAGGATTGAATGTTTACCGCATGATTGAAAATTATTTTATCAGTGTAATCAGTGTGGCATTCAATTCATGGTAACATAATAATAACAATAATAATCATAATCATAATAATAATAATAATAATAATAATAATAATATTGAATATTTATATTGTGCATTTATACAAATCATATGAATTTGATCAAATATGCATCACAAATAAATACAGTTTTCAACAGTTGAGGGCCTTTGATAGTCTGCAACAGCGGCTCACATATATTAATAACTGTAATGCCCTCATTGATGAAGACAGACCACAACACTGGGATCACTAGTACCCTGCTCTTTTCGAAAAATGTGTGGGTTCTTTTAAGTCGCTCGATAGAGTCTTGAGAGACTGGACCTACGATTTAACATCCTTATCCGAGAAGACCCAAAAGTCTAACTGTTTGTAGATGTTAGAGCAAAGGCAGGACTTTCTCCTCAATTATTTTAAGACCCTGAGTGTTGGTCCAGCTGGGAATCGAACCTGAGCCTCCTGCACAATAGCCTGGCACCTTCCCAATTAGCCTAACCAGGTGGCGGTAAAGGGTCCATAGGTGTTCGTACATATATTTAGAAAGGCATCATTGGAAATCAGGATGCACTTTGAGTAGCCTTAATTGAATAACCTTTAGTTATAAAAATTAATTTCAACCGACTTTTATTTCTTGTCTTGAATTTAAGTACTCTGTTATTGTTGTTTTGTTTCAGTGAAATGTAACAGCAAATTTAAGACATTTTGATCTACAGTAATACAGACTAGCGAAAATTTTTGAAAGCAAAGAGTTTTACTTAATAGTGAAACACATGCCAGTCTAGCATGTGTTATTGATGCTTTTAGTCATCAAAAATTCTGCAGAGCTTTTGGCGAGGCTACAGCATAGAGAGCTGTCGAAAAAGTATGGCCTTTGACAGCAAGATCCTTTAGCAGAGGATAGTGCTAGAATTGCACACAATTTAAGTATCTTGCTGATGAACAGTAACTGTTTTGCTATTTTTTTTCAGCAGGATTCTAGTTATGTCTGGTCAGATATCTATTGGGAAAGAGACCTGTGGCCTAACATGAATATCTTTTTGAATTTTTGATTTTAAGTTTTTTTCTCAGAATACATTAGCTAAAATAAATATAAAGTCAAAAATGCTTTTTCTTATTTTAAAGTGCTTTTGTTTTTGGAGTTGTATAAAGAATGAACCCATTAGGGAATTTAGTTTCCTCTCTTCTTTTCTGTTACATTGTCACAGCATGTTTAAGAAGTACAAAATTAAGTGTGCATAAAATAAAGGTGTTTAAAACTCAATTTAATGATTTGAGCAAACAAGCTCCTGGTTTGAAATCAACTCGTCCTTTTGAAATAATTTTTATCTGTTGTGTCAGCATATATTTGTCCTTGTAATGTTAAGTCATTTTGTCTTAAAAATTATTATCACAGCCACGCAGCAGCGATGCAGTGGTACCAATTCTAAGCTATATACTTTATTTAGAAAACGTTTTTTTTAAATAATGCTATAATGTCCACTGAATCAAAATGGCTAAAAACAAGAATTTGCAGGCTAAAAACAATAATAAAATATAATTATAATTACAAAAGTAGTGTTAAAGTTTCTCCCATGATGCCTTACCATGCATGAATTTTGACATTAGAATTGAATATCATTTTATTCTCTTGATAGCAAAAACAGCCGGATTTGGTGATTGGAACTGATACAGTAGTGGTAAGTTTTGCCAGTACAGATAATATTATTTATTGAGGGTTACAAGTATCTAGGTTGTAAAAATCAAATTATTTTGTTGCTGCATAATTTGTTAAAGGGGTACACTCAACCATGAGGCTTTGCGGGCGTGCACTTCATCTGTGCTATTTTCTGTAATACAGAAATTGGGCTATTTCATTCTATCTTCAACAATCTAGCTATATCATTGCAATCTTAAAGGAAAGGCCGTTTTATTTATTCCCCAAAATTTCGTTGATGTTTCAGTGATTTGTTCCCGATGTTTTTGCATGTTGTTCAACTAATAAATCTGATTTAAATTAAAAAATCAAAGACCACTCTATATGGCCCAGTTGGCTTGCACTTTTAACAAATATACACTCAAACTAATAAGATACTGTTTTTGACTGCAGTTGTTTCAGATTTGTGTAAAGCAATTTCTAGATGAAAACTGTGAGTTTAATCTTTTATGGTGATAGCTCCAGAAAACGAACAGCATCAAAAACGAGCATGTTTTTAGTATAGAAAGATGTCAAACTTAGCCGGCCTAAATCTGAGCTACAAGTAGTATGTTCCCATTGTGCCCGCACCGTCGTAAGAATAACAAAATCATCAACATCATAAAATAATTTACTATATAGATCATCTAGCTTGCATGGCAATGTTATTCATTTTTAAAATACTAGTTTCAGTGGAAAATCAATGAGTGGAATAAGAAAATCATAAGATACTGGTAATTTCATGTTCGGCTTCACTGAACTACTTTTTGTCAGAACAAATTTAAAATAAGCAAACCATGAAATAAACCTGGACACGTTTCCCTTCCTTTTCTATTGCTTGTTGATGACTCTCAGATGAACTTTATGGGCTATGAATGTTTGCCGCAACTGTCATTTCCTCAATTGTTATTCTTTGAAATATTGAATTGCAGTGTTACTGCATTTGCTAGCAACAGTACACCATAACCCAGCATCTCGTCAAATGCAACCACGATATTGGCCTTGTTTTAAGAATGACTAGTTTTGCATTGGAAGTTCTGTAATAAAAAAGTGGGAAAAAATTTTAAAAGCATGCTGTATTCATATGAAGAATGAAGTTTGACTTTTGATTGAAGAATATGAATGAAATCAGTTTGCTGAATTGTATAGTTTTTACAAAACTTACCACTCTGAAATTCTCTAGAAATCCCCACTATACTGCCATTAATTGAAAGAACGTAATAACCCATAAGGAATCTGTAGCGATTAAAAGGAATTTGTACCACGTATCCTTAATCCGTTTGCTAAAAAAACTTCCAGTGTTGTCATCTATCTTCTGCACACCGTGAACATGTTCTTGACTCTTTGAGAAAAGTCTTCTAAATACCCCAGATGATAACAACAACAAAGGTGTGCAATGCCTCTTGGTTGAGCGTGCCCCTTTAAACTTCTGTTCCTGACATTACTCCTGGATTAAACTTACACAAAAAGATAGACCTTCTCATTGGTAAATGTAAATACAGTTTATTTTTTGGTTGCAACATTTAGGCGGACTGCAATAGTCACTCCTTTATTATTACAAAGTTTGGGTTGCTCTTTCCCATGGCCTTATTCCAAGATATGAACTGCAGCAGGAGTAAGGGATCCTGTTATAAAAATTTTCTAAAACTTGATCTGCCAGAGGCATGCTTTAAAAAAATTTTGAAAATTTGAACTTTAGATTTGCAGGAAATGCATGAAAATTTGTTGCAATACTTTGTATTTACTATGTGCATTGGCATTGTTTTTGAACTCAGCATTTCAGATTATTTTGTTTTGTGTATAAAATTGCATTTCCTGGATTGTTTGAAGTACTCCCACATTTTAGAAAGCTAGTCTGCTTGAAAATTTTATTGTGTTGTCATATGAAACAATGCATATGTAAGTTGTTTGCACATAATCACAGATTTATTTCAATCTCCTACTTGATCTCGGGAGTGCATGGCTGCAAGAATTGTGAAAACCCTACACACAAATTGACACAAATATTAATGCAATTTATGAACAATACAATGAACCATGAACAAAATGCCATAATGCTCATGTAAATGTTTGACTGAAATGTGCAACAACCAATATGTTGACATGCGCAGCACCCATTGTCAGGTATACTGTTAGGTCACTTAGGTAAAAACCAAGAATTAATAAAGTTACTAAGCATTTTTCTACAAGGAAATAAGCAACAAGATCAATGTACTAAGTTGAATACAGTATCACATAATGCATCAAGTTTTATTCAGTTTTAGTGTTAAAGCCTCCAATTATATTAGCCTTATCTTTTGTAATCATCCTTGGTAAAACCACAAAACATTGTTAAGAAAGCCTCCAGCAGATTTGTTGCTCATTAATAGGCACTTATTAGATGTACTGTACCTTCCAGCCACAAAGATTCAAGTTTGAACCCAAGCTCTTCCGCAAGTTTGTACATTTGTAAGACATTTTCTTCAAAGCTGATTCAGCTTTCAATCCTTTTAATACAGATAAAACAGCTTCTACCTGAAATGGATGTATTTAGTGTTCTTTTCAGGAGGAGACAAAGACTCTCATCAGTTAAACAGTATAGAAACCAGAGATAAGTGCTGGCTGTAAAAATAATTTATAAACCAGTAATAATAATACATGGTGAGTTTGTTAGCCAATCAGATTTTAACATGCAAAATGGTAAACAAATTTCGTTTAGCTAATTGAAATAGTTTTGGTATTTCTTAAAGGTACAGAATTGTACAGAAGATGCCAGTGGTTAAGGTTTGTTTTCTACAATGTTACTCAAACTTGTATTTTAGGTTTTGGACGGACATATTCTAGAGAAACCAAAGAATAAGAAACATGCATTTAACATGTTAAAAAGGTATTGTTTAATACATTTAATAAGTAATGTGATTAATATTACAAGGTCATCAGAATGAATTTATATTTCCTAATCTCTACAGAGAACTTCTCATATACTGAGATAGTGCTGCGGGTGAAATAAGTGTTATTGATATTAAGATGGATATTCATAGGCACTTCTTTGAATAGAAATTAGATATTTATCTCCTGTATTAGTATCTAAAAATGACTGTGTATACAGGGCTAAGAAAAAATTCTTCACCCATTTTCAGAGATCGGTAGCTGCAATCGGACTTGACAAATGCTTTGCAGCCAGCAGCAGAAGTTATTGTTGTAGTTGTGTATACATTGCTTATGTATCGCTCGCGAAAGAACTTATAAGCTTTCTCGCTGGCGTTCTTTTTCCCTCCGCTTTCCAGCCACTTAGATGTTGAGCCTATATTAACTTTGGGTTTTTCGACCATTCAAAATGTGCTTGAGAGAAAAGCAAGCACAACAGCCTACGTGATTCTTGCAACAAGTACAAGGACGCTACACCATTGTTATTAATAATAAGCTTTGTGTGAGAGCCTCGTTTTGGATCTGATGTAAATACCCAATTCAACTCACGTGATATGTTAGCCGATTAGGTCTATGGTTCTGCTGAACAGAAAACCAATTAATATATATTTCCCGTGCTGTTTCTGGTAAACTTTAATTATCTTTTTTGTTGTTTGTATCAATAGTTTAAGTGGTCAGACGCACAAAGTTGTCAGTGGTGTGGCTCTTGTGCAGCAGACGAATCAAGTGGAAAACTATGATCACAAACGTAAGATACTCTTCTTTGAATAGAAGAGTTTTAAAAACATTCTTTATAGTAAATATATTTATTATGAAAACAATTATTAATGATTAATGTGTTGTTAATATTAAATACTTTATGCTGATAATATTTAATAGTAATGATAATAATTATGGTGGTTTGTTGAAATCTTACAACTTGCACTAAAGTTAGGTCTAACGTTGGCCCACATCATATCTTGACCATACTTTGTGTGTGAAAAGAGCTAAAGTACAAAAGGGTTAAGTACGATACTCTAGTTAGAGAGAGCTGCATCGCACTTTAAAGTGCCTATGACTCGAAACTGATTTTTTGTCAGCCAAGAGATCTCTATTAGACAAGCATAAATACAAAATTTGAGGGAATTCTGATAAAATCTCGTGAAGTTATGGCTATTTTTTCAAGTGTTTTGCCATCATATTTGGTTCCCTAATTCAGAAGACTGGGACCGAGCGTGACGTCAAGTGGGTGGCATATTTTCCCGCATCTTTCGGTACTTACTTTGCGATCACGTTTAGTTATGTCGAGTTTTGATATATGACGGGGTTCGAATAGTACGTCGGGAAATTTTACCAAAACTATATCCATCAACATTTGTAACTGGCAAATCGAAAGTATGCGTAAATGAAGACAACAAACAAAAATTTAAGGCTGCAATTTTTGGCGTGCAGCATGACTACAAATATATAGGCATGTAGTTACTCTAAAATTACTGTATATTTCACGTTCTACGACAAGTTATTATTTTTTTAATTAAAAGCAAGATAACAAAAAAAAATTATAAAAATTAGTTTATTCTATTATCTCATGTAATCTCAAGATTTCGCAGTACCGCCATCTACAATTTGTAAACGCCAAATATATATTTCATTACTTGTGCTATTGTGTTGCGTGAGGCTGCGTGTGTTGCGGGGGTTCGAAGCCTAATTTTATCTACTAGCCAAATAATTATCACATGTTTTACAGCAGAAAACGTAAATTAATAGTTTAAGGGGACTGTCTACCCTCAATTTTGGTGGACAGTAAAGGAGTTGAAAGAAGTAATTTAGTTAGAAGAATTTGGGGGATGACCGCTAAACCGTCCCTCCAGACCTATGAGATATGCGAAAGTGCAGCTTGGTTTTGGGGATGGTTTGGCGGTTTTCTATCAAATATAAACTCCAAAATTAATTTTCAAACTTCACTAAAATTTCCCCAACTCAAATTTCTCTTAAAATGGATAAGGAAAAATTACAAATCTAATTTTCAAAATGTTAATCTATTAACTTTGTAAATTTCTATACCAAAAAATTTCAAAAAAGGCCCTACAATATTCAGTGAAAACTCAGATTTATAAAATTAAAATGATTACACGTTTCTGCGGAAAGCTGAACTAAAAATGAAGTCAGAAAAACACTGTACTTCAAAACTAAACACGTAGAGAATGTGAGTAAAAACTTACCGCTTCTATTTGTATAACAAATTTGAAATTATTAACGCACGCACTTCATTCAAATTTTACTCGCCATTTTCAAAACCATTTGCCAAATGGTTTTGAATGATTTGGGAATGTTGCACAAAGCGAAAATTTTGTTTCATTTTCTGGGTTTACAAACTTGTGTTTATAGAAAACATAAAACAAAGGCTTAACACTAAATATAATATAACAGTAATTTTATTTAAATTGTATTTCAAATTTCGACGATGAGTGTTTTCTATAATAATTTTTCATGTCTGCCAGAACAGAATTTCGAAAGTCAGTAAGATTTTTTAGTCAATATAAATGCTAAATTATGCCTTTGTGACAAAACGTTAACAATTTCAATAATGGTCTTTCATAACATTCAGCAAAAATAGGAACAACATTAGTCAGTAATAAAAAGAAGAATACAGTTTTCGTATAACAACCCTGGTTTTTGAAGTGCCATTCAGATTCTTGATCATGTAATTCTTCCTTTAGAAACGGTTTATTTGCTTTTTTAACTCAAACAATATTTTCACTTTTTCCCAAAGGTGAAGGAAACATTCTTCAAAAATAAAAACACTGAACATAGAATGCAATAATTATCTGAAGTTCAGTCTCCTTGAAATTTCGCGATCATCTGTCCAAAATGCAAAACAATGTAGACACTTTCAAACACAGTTGTCATTTACACTAGTAGATTAATGTCGTTGTTACTTTTCCTCTTTGCTGTTAACTCAGGCTAAATTTTATCCTTAAATTTCAACATAATTTTAAACAACGAGCGCAAATGACTCTTTCCTTTCATTTGCCATCTTTCTTTACCACCCACTTGACGTCACGAAGCCAAAATTCATGTGATAATTTGGTTTTGGCCGAGCGAGCTAATGGACCAAATTTTGAGCAAAAAAATCACTACCTTTAAAATCAAAATAATCAATCACAATCTGTCACATTTTGATGAGGATGAGATTGGATAAATATAATTGACCTTTTCTATTTTAGCACAAGCTGGATTTTTTTCAAGGCAATGGCGGAGATTCCTTGATCGCATTCATTTCTTGTTGGGTTTGATTTGCTAGTAACAATTTGAACCAGTTTTAAGGTGAGCGCAAGCTCTGGGGAGCTGGTGTTGATGACGGTTTTGATGACATTGGAATTGAGTGGCCATGGACATTGAACATCTTCGTTGTCAGGCTCAGAAAGCTTCATTTATATAATGTGGCAACCTTTTTAGCATTGTGATTAGGGATCTCGGCCGTAGCGATAAAATAAATAAATAAAAACATCGGCGAGCGCGATTGCAACTCGTATTAGGGTAGCATGTTCTAAAAAAACTACAAATTTAACTTAAAAAGCCGCGATGCCAGTCAGTTAATAATTTGAGAACTAATATTGATTTGATTGAAAAGTAATTACTTATAAATAACACAATTTTAAAACTAGCTTTTCTTAATTTTTTCTGATAATAAAATTATACTTAATTTGGTTCTGATATGGTCACTGGGGCGTTCAGGTGTCAGAAATGATTTAGTTTTTAAATCACTTATGTTGTAGATGAAAACCAGCATGAGCCAAACCTAACATTGTTTCATGAAGAAACAATTGTTACTTTTGGAGATTTGACTGATGAAGTGATCGAAGGCTATATTAACACAGGCGAACCAATGTGAGTTTATTTGTCCTAACGTTAGAATTGTAAATCTTTTTAAAAATAATATCCGTTTCTCATGAAATCTAAACAGGAAATGAAAATTTTATGTGACTGATATTTAATGTTGATATTTGATTTTTTTTTCTCAAAAAGTAAAGAAAAGATAGGTTGTACTCATTCAAACAATCAAATTCATTTTCAAGTGCGCTAGTTAAACAGTTTAAATGCGTTATTTCTGTATCTGGATGAATAATAATAAATGATATTTTACAATAACAGCTTCCAATACTTTTTTCAGTAGTATTCATTTTGGGTTTACGAGCTCAGTTTTTTCAGAACTAAGCTCTTTCTCCCCAAAACGCACACTACTATAAAATGGAGCAATTTTCTGGAGCCATTTTTTGTAACTATTTTTGAAACTAAAGTTTTGAAACTATATTCTAAAAATGAAACGTAAAAATATATTTATGATAGAATATACAAATATATAACCTTTATAACATTATAGAAAGAGTTATAATTCAGTTAAATGTGACTTGTGTTGTGATAAACAAGATATAATTATAGATAATGGTATGAATGTTTGTAAAAATCGTGGTTCTGTTTATGGTTATGATTTTGTAAATAAATATGTTAATTTTAATAATAATAGAACTAGGATGTACCTAAAATCAGTCTACCATAGAAGGTATCACATTGAAAATGTATTAGACTCTTTGTACATCAACTATCAACTGTATATTAATCATCGTAATAGAAAAAATAAATCAGATTTTTTCATTAATAAACAAAGTGTTACCAACGGTTAACAAAAATCGTAAACATTTGATAAAGATGAATTATATCCTCGTAAAAGCTTCAAGTTAAGTTCAAGTTTATTCCGGATAATTCCATTTCAGATTAATTACAACTGTCATTGTCCTGCAAATAGCTCGAAGCTATTTGAAGAGATTTTATTTGATAAATTACCAACTATTATAAGCAACGGTGGGATTGAACCTATCTATTAGTAAAAGATGATATTGACAAAATTATTCAGTCTTGAAATTTCAAGTCGTATCTTTTATCAACTAACGGACATAGGTAAGTTATCATATCTAGGATTTTTAATTCTGATACTAAATTGTCTAAATTATAACTTTCACGACGAAGATAGGGTCTTATTTTATTTAGATCTTTTTGATAATTTTTAATTGCGAATTTACACATTTCAATTTTTCTATTATATTTTCTCATTTTGATAAATCCCTGAAGAACAACACCAGACCCTGTTATGGTACCGAGTATTATGGGGTTAAGCGATACAGCACCGGCTATAGCACCAGCACTTGTGAGAATTTATTTTAAATTAAGAGCAATGTTAGTTCTTTTAAATATTGAAACCCCCTCTTGTATCACCACGTCTTCTTGTGGTAGTATTTGTGTAGTTTTTATAAAGGGTGTCTGTATCGCTTAAATTTTGACTAATGTGATTGAAATTAAAACATATTGTTTTCTTTTGTTAGTATTCATTATACTAATATATTATACAATCTGACTGTGTAAAGATTTATACTCCTATGTATTAGTGATATGTTCGTTTAGATGTTTGTCAATTATCTCAACAGCTTAATTTATTATTGCTTTACTATTGTTACCAGCATTCTTTGAAGCCATTAATAGTTCTAACCTAACACACAATTCATTTGGATTAGTATAATATTTTATTCCACTTTTGTTACAACCACCGCTTTTTTATTTTACCGCTTTTAGTGTTATATGTAGGTATTCCAGCTAACTGAATCAATTTGTTGAATGTATTAAATTTTGAGAATGGTCACTATATGATCTCTTGGGGTTGAATCTCTTAGTGAGTAGGTGAATCAAGTCCTCATTTATTTTCCTACTAATTAGTTTTTTTTTCCATTATTATTATAAGCTTCCAACCTTATTTGAAGCAATTTTGATGGGTCGATGTGGATATGTTTGAACATATGATTAGATGATAATTTACTGGTGTCTCAGTAATGTTAGATATAACTTTAAACCTCTTCCACCATTTTTCTTTATGTTATACCAAATCTTTCTCACTTCGAGCTTGTATCTTTTTATTTCTTGATTTTCTTTTTTGTTTTCTGTTCTTTTAAAGTATTAATCATCAGCATTTGGAATTTCTTTTAATGTCGGATCAAAATCCATATTTTTGACGGTGTTTGAATCAAATTTAATATCCAGTGACTTTGTATTACTAATATTGGTATATTTTTTGGATGATTTTGGTGAATCTGCAACATCTTCATCTGGGACGAATTTGATAGTATCCTTTTCACGAATTGGTTGAGGTTTTTTTTGTTTATTGTTTTCAATTTTTTTCCTTGTATTTTTTAGTATTTCTCTGTTTTTCTAGACGTTTTTTTGTTCCTTTTTTAAATTATTTTTTACCTCTGCATTTAATTCTCTCCTGATTCTTTCTATAGCATAGAATGATGGAGGATTTTCTAGTGTTGCATCAAAATTGTATTTTTTAACTAGATTTATCTGTTGCAGCTGTTCAGGCGATCCTGTCTCATCGTGCTTCGTAAGTATGTCTTACAAAAATGTGCGCTCTGAAGTTGCCGATGTAACCGCTAAAGTCAAGTACAGTCCGAATAGCTTATGCACTTCTCCTAGCAGCTGCTTTTTAGCGGCAGGAGTCTTGCCCAGCGCTTTGCAAATGGTTCTCACATTAATTTTTATAGTCTGGCAAACTTTGGGTAGTGCAGTTTTCACTGCATCTTGTACAAGATGAAGCTGGTGTTCAAGGCTGCCACAGCCTACATCAGTGATGGAACAAGGCGTTTTCAGCTTTTCCAGCTGGTTGCTGAAGTCATAACCGTTTGCCGCGCCAATGAGTGTCTTCTCTACGTTAATGACTGGACTTAACTTGGATTGGTTGAATCGACTTTCCAGCTTGGTCTTGATCTTATCGCAGGTTTCGTAGTATTCAACTCAATAGTAATCCTTAGGGCATTGAAATTGATGAGGGAGAGCTCCGTCATCAAGCCTAGCGGGGGCTCTCCTGTATCGTGGCAGTACAGATTGTCCTTTTTTGCTTTCTTAGAAGGTGACACACGAGTCATTGTTATTGAATTCTTCTTCTGTGCGCAACCACACACAGTAATTTTTAGCCAGACTCCCTGCAGTGATTATTTCCTTTAGAGTCGTGTCTTTTCCTTGCAAAGTTCTAGAAAGCTGTTTCTTGCAACACTAGTTGGAGGAAGTGTGCAAGGCAATGAACTGGGATGGCAGATGGTACTTCTGCTTGTATTTGAGTAGCTACACCATTAATTATGTCCTGCATGTTTACTGCACAATCATACGCCTGACCACGGCACATGCCAAGCAGAAGGTTAAAAGGTATTAGCACATCCTCTATCTGAGCGACTAATGTCTTGGCAAAGGTTTCCGGCAACTGCACCAGGACAGTCGGCTCTTCTGATAATATTATTATAATATTATTATAATCACAATCAACCTATTGAAGAGTAATATTGAATTGCTTGTTGCTTACATCGCTTCATCGAGGATCTGCCTTAACACATTTGACCCATTATGTCGATGAGCTCGTTTATAATGTCATGTGACATGTACTTTTCCTCCCTCACCCACCAATGCATACTATCACTGTCTTCCATGCAAAGTTTTAAAAATTTTTAAAGTTGGATTAAGTTTTCTACTCTTCACTGTGTCCTCTAATCGCCAATCCCTGTCTTAATAGAAAGCGTAATGAGGAAATTTGCTTCAAAAGTCCCTCTCTTCCACTAGCCTGTAGAGTTGAAAGCTGGGAGGAAATAATTACATCTACTCCCTGGGAACTTTTCTTGTGGGACAATTTTGAAGCCGTCTCTCTATCAACCTCGTACCCAGGGTCATTTCATGCATTGACGTATTAGTGACGTGAAAAGACCCTGGTTGAGGCTGGTCACGTGCCACGCGGAATCCGCGTGGTAAAAAATTGCAGACATCAGGGTAGGGTGGCAGGGGAAATGTCACTTTGACAGGTAACTGCGTTCATGCGTTTTATTTGGTTCAACGGCAACAAAAATAAAACATACAGCTAAACATTGGTCAAATCTAGGTCGCTATCGGGCTTGTAGAAAAGAAGTGGATTCTTATTATTCAAAGCACGTAATGAGCCGCTGTTATCAACTATTGAAATGCATTTTGGAAACCTTAATAACTTAATTATACCTTCGCATATTTGTGTATTAACTATAAAGCTTTGCGAACGGCGATTAGACAATATTGAGAAGTTTCGGAAAAATCTTTATGAAATTAAGCTCACAGCAACACAATTATTGGCCGTGACAGTGCTTATAAAGTCAATCTTTTAATAGCAATATTTAGATGTTTCATCTTGTAAATTTATATTATTACAAAGCAAATCATTGTGTAGGTATGTGCAAATGAACACAAAAATTAATCTGATTCTAAAACTTAGTTTTAATTTCGAATTTGGTTGAATTTACATCAGTAAATTGAAGCCGACTTTATCTACAGTCACACAGCTATTTAGTGTCTGTAACAACCAAATTATAGATAACTAGACGCCTACAGGCGTTTATTCGGGCTACTTAATGTGCCATAGAAAGATTACCTTGGAACTTAGAAATGCAGTCATTTATTGTCTAAAAACAACTTCAAGAGGCTCTGTTTGGCAAGGGCAAAGATCTCTCATATCCTTGTATACTAGGTTGCTTGTGTTCAGTGAAGGAAAACTGA